>APFE031691952.1:0-13370 GCA_000404065.3 Pinus taeda | reverse complement strand
TTTTATCAAGCATTTTTTAACTTTTTAAAACCCTAAACCCTAAACAATAAGAATTTTATAATGTTTTTAACCCTAAAGCCTAACCATTTACTAAAGTGTCATAAACCCTAAATCCTAAACCCCAAATCCTAAGAATTTTACAACATTTCAACAAGCATTTTCTAACTTTTGATTTTTTTATTATTAAAAGAATTTACTAAAATGTACCTAAACCATAAACCCTAAACATTTTATACAATTGAACAAGTGTTTTATATTTTTTTTAAGTGTATATTAAAATAATTTACTAAAGTGTTATAAATCCTAAACCGTACGGGTTTAATAACAATTTAAACCCTAAACCCTAAACACTAAACCCTGAAAATTTTATAACATTTAAAAATCCTTTTCTAACTCTTTTTAAGCGTTTATAAAAATCATTTATGGAAGTGTTATAAACCCTAAACGCTAAGCATTTTATAGCATTTTAAACCCTATAGCATAAACCCTAAGAATTTAATAACATTTTAACAAGCTTTTTGTAACTTTTTTTAGGTGTTTATTAAAAGAAATTACTAAGCTTTTATAAACCCTAAAACCTAAGCAATTTATAACAATTTAAACCCTAAACAATAAACCCTAATACCTAAACTCTAATCCCCAATTATTTTATAACATTTTAACAAGCATTTTGTTACATTTTTTAAGTGTTTCTTACAAGAATATACTAAAGTGTTATAAACCCTAAGCACTTTTTAACATTTTAAAGCCTAAATCCTAAACCCTAAGCATTTTATAACCTCTTAAAAATGATTTTGTAACTTTTGTTTAAGTGTTTATTAAAATAATTTACCAAAACGTTATAAACCCTAAACCTTAAACCCAAACCCTACATCCTAAACCCTAAACCCTAAGCATTTTATAACATTTTAAAAAGATTTTTGTAACACTTTTTAAGTGTTTTCTAAATGCACTTACTAAAAGTGTTATAAACCCCAAACCTAAACACTAAGCATTTCATAACATTTTAAAAAGTGTTTTTAAATTTTACTTAAGTGTTTATTAAAATCATTTACTAAAGTTTTATAAACCCCAAAAACTAAAGCCTAATAAACCCTAAACCCCCAAACCCTAACATTTTATAAAGTGTTTTGAAAATTTTATTCAAGTGTTTATTAAAACCATTTACTAAAGTGTTATAAACCGTAAACCGTAAACCCTAAATCCCAAATCCTAAACCCCAAACCCTCAACTCTAAACCCTAAAGACTAAGAATTTTATAACATTTTAAAAAGTGATATGGAATTTTTATTTAAGTGTTTACTAAAAGAATTTTCTAAAGTGCTATAAACCCTAAATCCTAGACCCGAAACCCCAAAGCCTATATCCTAATGCTTAAAGCCTAAAGCCTAGAACCTAAAAGCATTTACTAAGGTCTTATAAACAGTAAACCCTAAACGCTAAACCTCTAAGGATTTTAGGACCATTTTAAAAGTGTTTTGTGACTTTAATTTAATTGTTTATTAAAACCATTTAATAAAGTATTATAAACCCTAAACCCTAAGCCTGAAAACCTAAACCCTAAAACCACACTCCAAACCCTAAACCCTAATCATTTTCTAACAATTTAAAACCCAAACTGAAACTCTAAACCCTAAGTATTTTATAACATTTTAACAAGTGTTTTGTAACCTTTTTTAAGTGTTTATTAAAAGCACTTACTAAATTGTTATAAACCCTAAAACCTAGGAATTTTGTTACATTTTATCAAGAGTTTTGTAACTTTTTAAAACCCTAAACCCTAAGAATTTTATAACATTTTTAACCCTAAACCCTAAGCATGTTCTAACATTTAAATGAATGTTTTATAACTTTTTTTAAATTGTTTATTAAAAGAATTTACTAAAGTGTTATAAACCCTAAAGCTTATATCCTAAGAATTTTATAACATTTTAGCAAGCATTTTGTAACCTTTTTTTAAATTGCTTATTAAAATCATTTACTAAAGTGTCCCTAAACCCTAAACTTAAACTGCTAAACCCTAATCCCTGAATTCTAAACCCTAAACTTAAACTGCTAAACCCTAATCCCTGAATTCTAAACCCTAATCATTTTATAACATTTTAGAAAGTGTTTCGTCACTTTTATCTAAGTGTTTATTAAAATCATTTACCTAAATCTTATAAACATTAAACCGTTAACCTTAAACACTATACCCTAAACCCTAAACCCTAATTCCTATGCATTTTATAACATTTTAAGAAGTGTTTTTTAATTTTTATTAAGTGTTTATTAAAATGATTTAGTAAAGTGTTATAAAAGCTAAAACTTAAACCCTAAACCCCAAAACCTTAACCGCAAACCCTAAACTGTAAACCCCAACCTTAAACCCTAAACCCCAAACCGTAAACAGTAAACACTAAGAATTTTATAAGATTTTAAGAAGTAATTTTTATCTTTTATTTGAGTGTTTATTGAAATAATTTACTAAAGTTTTATAAGCCCTAAACGTTAAACGCTAACTCCAAACCCTAAATCTGAAACTCTAAGAATTTCATAACATTTTAAAAAGCATTTTGTAAGCATTTTATAATGCTTTAAAAATCATTTTAGAACTTTCATCTAATTGTTTATTAAAAGCATTTACTAAGTTGTTATAAATTGTAAACCCTAAAATCTAAAAAGTAAACCCCAAACCCTAAACCCTAAACCCTAAACCCCAAACCCTAAACTGCCAACCTTAAACCTTAAACCCAAAACTGTAAACCATAAACCCTAAGCATTTTATAACATTTTAAAAAGTAATTTTTATTTTGTATTTATGTGTTTGTTAAAGTCATTTAGTAAAGTGTTATAATCCCTAGACCCTGAACCCTAAATGCTAAACCCAAACCCTCAATCCTAAACAGTAATAATTTCTTAACATTTTAATAAATCCTAAACCCTAAACCCTAAAACCTAAACACCAAACCTTATACCCTAAAACATAAGAATTTTATAACATTTTAAAAAGAGTTTTTTAACTTTTATTGAAGTGTTTAGTAAAACCATTTACTGAAGTGTTATAAACCCTAAACCCTAAACACCAATTCCTAAACCCTAAATCCTAAGCAATTTACAACATTTTAAAAAGTGTTTTGTAACTTTTAATTAAGTGTTGATTAAAATAATTTAATAAAGAGTTATAAACCCTAAGCCATAAACCATAAACCACAAGCCCTAAGCTAAATAGTATACCTTAAAACTAAAGCATTTTATAACATTTTGAAAAGTGTATTGTAATTTTTACTTAAGTTTTTATTAAAAGAATTTACTAAATTGCTATAGACCCTAAACCCTAATCATTTTATAACATTTTAAACCCTACGCACTAAATCCTAAGAATTCTATAACATTTTAACAAGCATTTTGTAATCTTTTTCTAAGTGCTTATTAGAAGCATTACTGAAGTGTTACAAACACTAAACCCTAATCATTTTATAATATTTTAAATGCCAAACCCTAAATCCTAAACCCTCCATCCTAAACTGTAAACTTTAAACCCAAAGCATTCTATAACGTTTTAAAAATTGTTTTGTAACTTTTATTTAAATTTTATTAAAATCGTTTGATAAAGCATTATAAATCTTAAACCCTAAATTGCAAAAAATATACCCTAAACACTAAAACCTAGGAATTTTATGACATCTTAAAAAGTGTTTTGTAACTTTTATTTAAGATTTTATTAAAAGCATTTACTGAAGTGTTACAAATCCTATACCCTCAACCCTAAATCATAAACCCTAAACCCTAAACCCTCAACCCTAAAACCTAAACCCTAAAATCACATTACATTAAACTTTAAATAGTTGTGGTAAACATAATAGTTAAGTTGTAATGCGGTGGTGTAATGAAAATGTGTTATGTTTGTTTGGTGCAAGTCTTGGTTTTAACCCCCCACTCTGCCAAAATATATTTTTACACTGCATGTTGAGTCGACCTTTGGGGAGGGACATGTGGTGGCCTCCAAGCTTGCCACTTTTCTCCTCCTTGTTGGTCCCCCATTAACCAAAAAAATCATGCCAAGTCACCACATTTGATAACCAACCAAAATATGACGCTTGTAAATGCCTAATTGGACCTTTGACCACTGTTGACCTTGCGCACTCACGTGCCATGTTAGTAGTACGAACATCTGATTGTGCATTTTCTTTTAAATTTATTTTGCTTCGTAAAGCAGACACAACATGATGTCTTCCTCATACGAACTTGGATTTCAGTGAAATGAGTTGCGTTGGGATAATTTTGTCGAGAATGACGTGCTCGTTTATGTTTCGAGCCATTCTGAGAAAAAATATTTTTGAGCTAAATATTGAGCACTTGGTCAACATTCAAGGGTGGTAGCCAAGTATGTGTGGAGTGAAAATGAGGAGGAAAAATAATTGAGCACCATCATTAGGAATTCTTCACAAATGAGCTTAAATCCAAGGGGTGTACAATTTTGGAGTGGGATCAATGTCATCAAGAGGTAGCATAGCAACAAGCCTGGTGGGCCTTATGTTGTTGAGAATCACTAGACATGACTGTTTTATTCTGAGGCCCTACATTGTAAGCCCATGTTTCATTTTTAGATCGAATGCTTCACATCACCATATTTGCTTCACCCAACCTTTAGAGGCCAGTGTCTCTCCCTTTCATGCTTATTTTCTTTTTCTCAAATTAATGTGTTTGTTTCCTCCACTAGATTATACCTTTAGGTTACAATGCACATATGACATAGGATTTTGCTTTTCTTCAGCATGGAATCCATGAGTTCGATAAGGGTTTAGATAATATGAATATTGTAGTGCATAGAAGGTTTGGTAACTTCGGGTGGAGGAAAGCAAGGCCAAATCATGACAAGTAATATTGGTATTAGTGTTATGGTAGACAAGTTGCTTGTACTAGGGTCCAGAATTATAACAAATATATTTCCCGTCAAATGGAAAAACCAAATGGAAGAAAGAAAATTGGAACATGAATAAGGATAATATCGTTCAACTGACATTTGAAATTTCATCTAATGGGTATTTGCAAGCCAATCACCATAAAACTAGACCTATTACTAGCTCACTCATATGGACATCACAACACATGTATTTTAGAATATTCTTCATTTTCTTAACTTAGAAGTTATCAGTGTTGAAAATTGTTGTTATTGATGTCAAAGGTTGTCCAAATTAAAGAGGAAATTACATAATCAAATAGGATATTATGATACTTTTCTAATGGTATATGGCACTCCCTCTAATTCCATAGGAATGAGGAGATATAAAATATTTTTCAATATGACCCAAAAAAACTAGAATCACACCCCATTTAGATACCGTATCTTTGAAGGTTTACTTTCTCAAAATACCGAGCTCAAATGGGAGCATAAGATATAAGGTTAGAAAGATGATGCCAAGATATTTCCAATTGTATATGGCACTCCTAACCCCTCAAATTTGAGGTTAAATGGATTTTTTGATACTCACTATACATTATGGCATTTGAAAAAGTCATCCCAACTACTGGACAAGCCATGTAACGTACCTCCATGGCCTACCCAAAAATTTCACTGTTAGGCTCCATTAACTTAAAAAATTTGTCTCTATTATAGTTATATTTTGACCGTATTTACTTGTACATTAATTTTAGTTATTATATGAACACTATCATTCAAACATTCATACCAATTTCAAATAAAGTTGAATAACCCTAAACATCGGTCATTGATGTGATCTTTTTATTTCCTCAATAAATCTTATATATTGGATGAATATTAAGCATATTAGACTTCCATTCAAGTCGCAAGTATGATTCCACATACCTTATTATCATGCGAATGGTTATTATTCCGACAACTTTCTCTAGTACTATTAAGAATGGAATTAAATTGAGAGCAATGAACCACACTAATACTCTTAGGCATACTTTTCAACAAGATCTCTTCAATACAATCAATGGAATAATCCTTATGCATAACGAGATTACTCATTCTAACTTGTCGGTACCTTGATTACTTCATAGAAGCATGAACATAGATATACCGTATTTTTTATTGTCTAATTTCTACATGCACCAGAGTTTCCACTTGATATTAGATATAATAACTATCTTAACACTATTATATGACCATTGCATAGTAATGAATTGAAGGATACATTATGAAAATCATTAATATCAACACACTATAATTATCTTTGTCCAACTCCTTAAGTATGGATCTTTATCTCCCATCCATTAGATGGATATCCACTCCATCCATGCTTATCTAGAATCATATCTAAAAGTTTATCATTAAAGATTCATTTCTATCCCATTCCTCATGGGATTTGGCAAGAATCTCCTCTCTACTGGTGCTCTACCCTTCAAGTGATTTATTTTATTAATCTATTTAATAATACATTTTCTTTTCTTATTGCATATCACCTATATTTCCTCATCTTAGGTGTATAATAGTTTAACCCTAGCTTTGCTCATCTTAGTTTTACAAACATTTAATACAAAAAAGAGGATATCACACCTAGATCTAACTTAGCTAAGGTTTACAATAATGTATTACACAAGGGAAGGGAGTTACATAGTCCCCCCCTTAAATTTTACGCCATCCTCGATGTATCACTGGATCATGTCCTCGTTCATAGGTAGTTAGTTTTGAATCAACAACTTTCACTGCTCTGCCATCTGATGCAATTTTTTTGATGTACATATGCCACAAGGAGTGCTCCCAAAATCTCTCCTTCCATACCTACATCAGTCTCAAGGAGTGCTCCCAACATCTCTCCTTCCATAGCTACCTGTCACACATTGTTTTTTCAAACCATTTGTGAGAATTTATCGATGCAAAGTTTAACTATGATAAATATCATAATCTGTTATTATTAAAGCAGCTATTGCTTATCATTTGTTTTATCTGCATATGTGCACACTATAAAAGACTTGAACATTTTTTCAGTAGGTGATCTTTCCCTCTTTTGCATGGCTACTATTCTCAATGTCCCAATTTGATATGTCTTCCTGAAACCTATGATTTTTTTTCCTACCCACATTTTGATTTGATCTTAGTTATGTGCTTAATAGTTTTCTCAAAGTATTCATTTCACCATGAACATTACATGTGCTTAAATTAAGATCCAATTGAACTAACTTGATTGTGTGTTCCTATTTAATATTCGTGAGAACTATTGTGGTACTCAATGCTCACTGTAGACATTGATATTAAGGAAATGAGCTCAATTGGTTATAGGAAAAATGTTGGTTTAGGTATATATTCTCGCTTCGTTTTTCATAATCGGTGAAGATTTGTTGTTTGTTAGTATTTCCTCATGTTTGGGGGATTCATGTATTCTAAATGATAGTTGTTTGAATTAAAATGAACAACTAAGTTACATTATCAGCTCGAAGCAACATCTTTAATTTATTAATGATTTCCCTTATAATTTATAAAAATCCATGCTAACAAATATCCTTCCATACAATGCTATTAGGTTGATACTATGCAAGATTGAGGCATGATAGGTTACAAATATTTTCAAACCTTTTACTATATAGATAAAGTAAAATGTTTGGTAATTTCACACAATTTTCCACATAGTGTTATAAGTTAGTTCAACTTTTATCTTTGATCGTTGATTACCTGTAACAAAAATTTCTATGCCATGACTACATATTTCCCTTACATGGCATAACCTGGAATTTTGTTATGTTTTCATATTTAATAGTTAATGTGTTGCATTGAAGGATTATGATAAAATGAGTTAATGTGTTGCATTGAAGCATTATGATAAAATGAGTTAATGTGTTGCAATGAAGCATTATGGTAAAATAAGTTAATGTGTTGCATTTAAGCATTATGATAAAATGTTCTTCTTTTTTGTATCAACAAGAGCTACATAGTTGGTATATCCTTTGGGTTGTATTTCTTTTAATCATTTCACTATCCAATTTGATATTGAGTTGAAGAGAATCTATTCCAATTTCTCACAACTACTTTTACTGTCAAGGTATGATAAGCATACATATCTTTTTATGGTGTGTTCACAATTAGTTGTTACCATCCTCAGATGCATACTTTATTTTATTCTTTTAGGTTCTTTTTTATTATTGAGTGGGTCCCCTCAGCATTTTATGCTCTTTTTTCAAAACAAGAACAAAATAATTTGTTCTCTAAAAATACAAGAAATGATATTTCATGCTTAGCCCTTCATCTATGCTCGATGGGAAATTCAAAACAAGTGAAAACTAACCAAAAAAATCCACCTTAGTATGTCTTACCTTATGGTACTAATTTTAACTTTAAGTTGTTTGAAATTTCCACAAAATTGATAAAAAAATCACCTTAGCATGTCTTACCTTATGGTACTTATTTTAGTTTTTAGTTGTTTGAAATAGCCCAAAAAGTAACAATTTTCGGTACAATATCCTTAACTTAGTTTCCATGAAAATTTTGCAATACTAGAAATGGTTACATATTTAGCACTTTGGCTATGCATGATGGAAAATTCAAAACTAAGAAAATAGATATCTGGTTATGCCTTACTCGATGGTACCAATTTTAATTTTCATTGTGTTTCAAACAACCCTGAGGAGTACTAGATTTTAGTAATATATCCTTGCGTTAGTCTCTACAAACTTAATATATTTTGGAACTTTTTTGGATTGTCACACCTTTTTTTCTTGGATTAGCCTGGGAAAAATACATAAAGTGGACCACACTGTGGCAGGGAAGGGACCAAGATGTGCCAGCGTTTACCATTGTTTTTCATACCCTTCGCATGAAGTTGGGTATTAAGGATTCTGAGAAACATTTGGTACTCAAGTATCGTGGTTGCCTACATAGATACATCCAGGATGAGATGGAGTTCCTAGACATCTCCTCACTTGGCACGATGTACCAATACACTGTCAAGATCGATAAGTTTAAACAGAAGAAGTGATACTTTGGATCTGCAAATCCAAAGCAAGGGAAATATGCCCCCAAACCACAGAAAAAAGGGCAAAGCCAAGGCGGTATGACCCAAGACAACTCACCAAAGCCAAAAGCAAAGGACTAGACTGCGAAGCTGAAGAAGGACACGAGAAAGTGGTGTGAGTTCCAAAGAGCTCCACTTACAACACAAGTGAGTGTCAAGGCAAGCAGTCACTCGTGGCCGAGCTGAAGGCTTCGGAATCAGATGCATGTTCTGACTCTGAGTCAGAACCCAAAAAGGGGAATGACAAAGGAAAGCAGATTATTGATGTGAAGCCTAATGTCATTGTTGCGACCATGAAGATCTAGAAGGAGGAACCCAAAGATCCAGAGGATGAGGAGCATCTCTTTCACTCCCATATGTGGGTAAAGGGTTCCCCGCTACAGTTCATTGTCAACAACAGGAGCCAAAAGAACCTCATTGCAACAAAGATCGTGAAGCAGTTGTGCTTACCGACCACATCACACCCACAACTGTACACCATTAGGTGGCTCCACCAAGGGTAGGATCTTCAAGTGAGCCAACAGTGTCGCCTTCCATACAATGTCAAGCCTTTCATAGATTAGGTATTATGTGAAGTTTTTCCCCTTGATGTTTGTGATGTATTATTAGGCCAACCATACTTGTGGAAGTGACATGTTGTGTATGAGTCAAGGCCTTGCATTGTATTGTTACCTTGGGAAATAAGTTGTACAAGATACTAGAGGTAGCACTGCCTACCGCCATCTCTCTAGTTACTATAAAGCAATGCAGTAAGCTCATTTCCAAAACCAAGAAATTTGTTTCTGTGATGATACACCCTAGAGTACAGATGAAGATGGTGACCATGACCTCTAGATAGGGCCCCTCCACATGACAACAATGGATGAAAAATTTCATAGAGGAGTACGAGGACATCTTCACCTCCCTCGCAAGGGTGCCTCTGCACTGTCACGTCAAGCACTCCATCAATATGACCCCAAGTGTGCCATTGCCAAATGGACTAATCTATCAGCGCTCCATTCTGGAGAATGATGAAATCAAGAGGAAGATTTAGGATCTGTTGCAGAAAAGTCACATCCGGTCAAGTTCACCACCTTGTGGGAGCCTGATTGTGTTGGTACTGAAGAAGGATGGGACTTGGAGACTTTGTATTGACTATTAGGCGCTGAACAAGATCACTGTTAGGAATAGGTACCTGATCCCATAGATTGATGACCTTCTAGACCAAGTCAAGCGGGACAAATATTTCAATAAGATCGACTTGAAGTCCGTATATCACTAGGTACTAGTCAAACCCTCCAATATGTGGAAGACTGCCTTCAAAACTAAGGAGGGCATTTCTGAATGGTTGGTTATGCCTTCTGGGTTGATGAATGCTCCTGCAACCTTCATGAGACTGATGGATGAGATCTTGTGACCATTCAACAACTCATTTGTAGTGATATACTTTGATGACATCCTGATCTTTAGCCAGAGTTAGGAAGAGCACCTCCACCATGTCTGACAGGTTCTCCAAACACTGCGACAACACAAGTTGTGTGCCAAATTGAAGAAATGCAATTTTGGCATGACCTAGGTTCAGTATATGGGATACATTATTGATGAACATGGGGTGCATGTGGATCCAACTGAGATCCAAGTCATTTGGGATTGGCCAGCCCCAACCACTCTGACAGAGCTCTGCAGCTTTTTGGCTCTTGACAATTTCTACCACACGTTCGTGTTGGGGTTCTCTCATATCACTTGGCCCTTGAGTCAAGTCACCAAGGGAGGAGTGAAAGCAAAGCTATTTTGGTCTGAATCTCAACAAAAGGCATTCGTAGAGTTTAAACATCACCTCTGATTTGCACCAGTGCTCACATTACCAGACTTGCAACAATCATTTGAGATCGAGACAGATGCCTCTGACTATGCTATTGGGGCAGTCCTTACTCAACAAGGGCATCCAGTGGCATATAACAGCAAGACACTTTCAGACACAGTCCAATATTATCCCGCTTATGAAAAAGAGATGTATTCCATTGTGGATGCCTCTCAACAACGAAAGCATTACATTTTGGAGAAGCAAACAATCATCCACATAAACCACTAGCACCTATAGTTCATACAAACACAAGGGAAGTTGCAGAATAATCGCCATCAGAAGTGGTCGACATACCTGCAACAGTTCCATTTGAATATCAAGCACAAGAAGGGTAGCACCAATAACATTACAGACTACCTCGCTCAACCACCAATCATGGTGTTAACCACCATGCTCAACTCTTGTGGGAACAAGACTTCTAATTGGCCACATCTCTACAAAAGTGACCCAGAATTCGACCATACATACCATACACTCCTGGAGGGTCAACAAGTTCTAGATTTTCACCTCTATGATGCTATGTTATGCCACCTATGACACCTTTGTGTTCCTTCAAGTGAGCATGCCAAGTTGATTTGGGAAGCACACTACAATCAGGCCACTAAACATTTCAGGTTTGAGAAAGTGGTGGAAGTACTGCAGAACTATTTCTATTGGCTTAATCTTCGGCAAGGTGTCGGGAAGTAAATTAGATCCCGCACTTTTTGCGCCATTTCCAAACTGACCATAAACAAGCAAGGCCTCTATACTTCGTTGTCTACCCCTAGTCGACCTTGGAAATCCATCTCCATCGATTACATGTTGGGCCTTCCTTCTAATAAGCATGGAAAGGACTATGTTTTTTGGTCATCGATAAATTCTCGAAGATGGCCATTATGGTGGGATGCAAGAAGAATATCATAGCAGAATCCACTGCTAAACTATTCTTTGAATAAGTGTGGGTACACTTCGGATCCCACATTCTATCATCTTAGATTGGGTTGCAGGTTCCTCAGTATATTTTGGTCTAATCTCTAGTTGATGCTGGACACCAAGCTCATGAAGTCCACAATTTTCCATCCCCAAATGGATGGCCAAATAGAGTTTGTCAACAGGATGATCGTACACATTCCGTGCATGTACAAGTCAAAGCATCTATGCACATGGGATGAGAGCCTCCCCTATGTCCAGCACAACTATAGCCGAGCTCTCCACAACTTGACTGGCCACAAACCTTTTCAAGTGGTCTTGGGATTCCAACCACTATATGATGTGGCCATACTATTTGTCAGGACTGAGGTAGATTTGACTCATGTCTAGTTCGAAGCCGACAAGGAAAATAGCTTCATTGAGAACATTCAACACATCTTCCAACAGGTCCATGAGATATTGGACAAAGCCAATGCTAAGTACAACCAGTGACATGATCAACATTGGGTGCCACACAAGTTCTAGGTGGGCGACAAAATTTGGCTGCATTTGCAGAAGGAGCGCCTCACTAGGCCCCACCACAATATTCGCCTGCTTTGATATAGGCCATACACCATCACCAAGGTTGTGGGAGATAATGCTTTTGAGCTCAACATTCCCCCATTCCTTGGCCTACACCCAATGTTCAATGTGGATTTCCTTCAGCCATGCTTTCCACCATTACTAAACACATCCGACATTGCAGAACAATTCACATCAACAGAGTTAAATCCAAACTACATGGAAAAAGATGAAACTGATTGGATCATGGACACATAGATCAAGAACACTCAACAACAGAAGATCTAGTTGTATCGAGTTGTCGATTATGACCAACTCCTGCACGAAGGCAAATGGCTCACCAGGGACCAAGTTCAGTAGAAGTTTCCTCATCTCATGGAGGAACTCAACTCAATGGAGACCATTGCTTCCTAATGAGGGAGGACCGATCTAGGTGGATATTGGTGGACACCTGCCTATTCTACTTGGAACCTCACCATTTTTCTTTCAGTTTTTTTTAGTTTCCTTAATTGTAGCATAATTTACTATTTTTGGCAGTTTTTTCGGGTCCTGGCCTTCTGAAGCCGTTTTGGGGCCCTTAATGATGTTTTTTTAGCAAAATGCCTCTAAGTATTTCAATATAAATCACCTCAACAGTTGTAGTCCTCAGAGAGATCTTTCCAACGAGGTATCATACGCGTGAAACTGAGATAATATGACCAAGTTATGACCCCGGGAAGTTGGTTTCCCAACTAACCCCAACAGGGCCCGTAAACTCTTGGTGTTACATCAACTCGAGTTAGGGTTTTGATTGTTTAGGGTTTTCTCTTATTTTTCAATAATAAAAAGGCCCTTGAGCCTCATTTTAGCTCAGTTCAAAGGCATGCAGGCACCACATCTCTTCTCAGAGATAAGCTACCATCACCTAAGCTAGTCTTATTTCCATTTTGTTTGTAAGCATATTTCAGTATTTGATATTGATGAAATGAAGTGTTATTTCTATTGCATCTCTATATTTATGGTTATATCTGTAATATTTTGTGTTGTTGTTTAAATCCGGATCAATTACAGTGAATATGAATAAGAGATGGCTATGGAACCTTTCCTCACATGATATATATATA
>APFE031691947.1:1428-32726 GCA_000404065.3 Pinus taeda | reverse complement strand
CTGGACAATGGCCAGCTCAGTATGCATCACACCTTTTGATATATACTAGGTGCAATGAGGAGAGAATGAATTGTTCAAACCCCTGAGGCCCAGAAAAATAGGAAAAGCTTCTTAGAATCAGAAAAGGAAAGAATGTAATTGAAGAGCTCAGGGTTAGATCCTACCTAGTGTAGACACCACCGAGAATAGTCCACCGAATCTCCTGGAATCAGCTAATGAAAATCGAGGGTGAAAACACCTCCATAGCTCCAACAATCCCAAATTTGAATGAAATGGTAAAAATGAGAGGTAAAACTACTTTTATGTTATTGTTCACGTAAGTCAAGAAATATGTTAGTTTTTAACTCATTTTTCAAGCATGTCTTTACATTTCTAATCAATTTGATGGAGCAATTGAACAAGTAGTACAACTGTCAAAAGAACATAGTGTTAATGGTGAATTGAACATCTCTGACTATTATCACAAGCAATGTTTCCGCAAAGTTCAAGCTCTTTAAAAAATAAACCTAGCACTGAGCACATGTTGGCACAAGTTCAAGCTCATTAAAAAATAAACCTGCCTTTCGGTAAATAACCTTTGTGATCACATTACTATCAGCCTTTTGAGCCTTGGTCATGTTCTTACCGTCACCTCCACTCTTTTAGCCAATCATATGCCTCCACTTGATTGTTTACCCTTTTGAGGAACAACTAAGATGAGTGACTCTATTAGCTGGCCCTCTTTACACTGCCTTGTTTGAGAAGTTCCAGACTTACCTGGAACTAGTTGCTACCTGGATACATTACTCGTTCCTCAAAATGAGTCTCTTTTAAGCTCTTTTTAGACTCGTAAAATATGAAAAGATTGCCAAGCTACTGGCCTTTCTAGCTCGTTAAAGTAAAGGGAAGTACCATCCCTCCTGTATATTTTAATCTTTTTGGACCTGAGGGACCATCACACAAAAAGATCAAGTGCTTGTATTGTTCAGCTCGATAAAACTATCGAAAATTCATCCCTTTCGTATTATTTTATACTTTTTCAGACTTAAGGGATTATACCACGAAAAAGGAACACCGGAGTTTCCTTTCTGTCTCTTTTCAAACTCCCTAAATATGAAAAGGACCAAGTTATCTTTGTCATTAAACTCATTAAAACAATAGCAACAAACTTTTCCATCCGGACAAGAGCGAGTTTCACTGTCGCTAAGCTCGCTAAAACATAGCGATAGGTTTGCCCGAACGGTAAATTATATAACAAACATATATTATCCTCCTCAAGCTTGACAAAAATAAAGAGGTATTGGTTAGCAATGACTAGGGGAAAAGGGAAGAAAACTTGAAGAACTTCATTGGTAGCAGGTTACTCTTGAACATGACACTTTCACCCCATCACCATGATTAAGTCAAGTTGGGTTATTCCGTTCACCATCACCATTGGTCCTCTGTACCATCCATGGGGTTAACGCTACCGATCCATCACAGTGTCGCCAATATGTTCAAGAGAATTCACTCATAGAATTCACCAACCTAGCTAATGCCTCATCCACTGCAATGCCTTCACTCTCTATTCTTCATGACCGCGGTTCCTGAACCTTGTATTATAATATCATTTTCACCTCCAGAAAATCATTTGCTTCGTTTCATGTCATAGATGTGGGATTCATTAATGCCCTCCTACGATGGGTCACTTCTTGTCGATACGAGCTCATTACCAAAGAAGTTGACTTAGGAACAACCCTTTCAGTACTTTGAAGCTTGCATGCCTCAATGGCAAGTTTCTCACTTCCGGTGATAGGTTTACATCAGTGGCCTTCGACCGAAAGATTTTACATGGTGTTCGACATCAACTCATATATTCACGCCACGTGAATTGTACTGCAGTACCTTGAGGGTCATTATCATTATCGGTGATTACTCTCGCGCCTATTAACAGCTTACATCATTGGCTAGTAATCAGGCAATTTCTTTGAACCATGTTCGACTTTAGAACATCTTTTCACATGGATTTACTTGTACAACGGGCGAATATTGAACGAGTTTGAAGACCCCGGATCTAGTTTCATCTATCCGGGCTATAATATATTCAGGAAAATAAAGACATCAAATGTACTCCATAGCTACACAGATGATCATCCAAGCTAAGG
This sequence comes from Pinus taeda, assembly GCA_000404065.3. Taxonomy (NCBI): domain Eukaryota; kingdom Viridiplantae; phylum Streptophyta; class Pinopsida; order Pinales; family Pinaceae; genus Pinus; species Pinus taeda. The sequence goes on along the minus strand of APFE031691947.1, from coordinate 30,603 downwards.
ATGATGAGTCTACCCGAATCACCAGTCTGCAACAACAGACGATTGTCTATCCTATGTACATGAAAATGAATTTATAATCTGAGCATGGGAATGCCCGCCTTAGCTATATCATGAAAATAATATGAAGATAATGTATTTTATTGTATCTTATGATAGGTCACCTTCCAGTTCAACAATCCTTGGATCCTCATGACAAAGCATTTGACCCGACATCAAAAGATTTACGACCTCATGCTATAGGGGGCAACTGTTATAGACATATTTGGGCACTGGAACCCCAATCACATATGTTGATAAACCAAGGGATTTTAAAACCCTAAAGGTGTTGTTTCACACTCGAAAATATCAAGGTCAAGTGATTACATCATTTCCCAGAAGTTCTCCCTGAAAAACTACTCAGAACTGGTCAAAATTAGACCATACAGATTGCTCCATGCTGAGGGTGCAATGCATCTCACCTGTTACTCACAAGGGATGTGATGCATACTGAAAATCCATTTTGTATGGTGCGATGAGCGAGAGTAGACAAATGGCGGAGGCAGTTTGATAGGTGGAAACTTAGAGAATCTTCTAGAAACTTCTCATATGACAGTTGCCTCTCTGAATTCGCCCAGGGATGAGTAAGAGATCATGAAATCTCCAAGTGGAACCAAGAACTATCATTGAAATGACACTAATCAAAAACCCAAAAGCTGACTCACCCCCCTTCAAATATCTATATATGCATCCCTCATCCTAGAGATCCAAAGGTTGGAACTTTGTATTTTGTAAGGAAGTGTTGTTGGTTTCTTTGCGAGACATTGTATTGTTGGGTGATCTGGATTTTCATGAGGTGAAGAGGGCTTTCATGCTGGGAGGATGACACTGGATCAAACAGATGGGTTGTAATCTTTTCTTCTACTTCTACTATCAATAAAACTATTTGAATTTTCCTCCATATGTTTGTGTACCTGTGAATCTTGTATTTGTGTATGCATTTGTATGGTTAATGTACATTTGATTCTACATTGTTTATGGTATCATAGATATCTATGCTTTGATGATATCTTGCTTCTTTGACTCTACAGGTGTTATTTGAAGCGGGACAAGTGAGAAAGGAGTGACAGGCTCTATCAAAGGAGAGAGGAAACAAGAAAGGAGCCAAGCGAAAGATTAAGGTTGGTGCTCTCTGCTTCTCTCTCATCTATCTCCCATAGAGGAAAACACAAGTTATTTTGAATTGTTTGTTTCTAAGATAGCTACCCATCTTAGTGGGACTAGCAGATCTGAATAGACACTAGTTCTCCCGCAAACATAATGAAAGTGATATTATTTTGAATTTGGAGTTCCTATGAAATCAATGCAATGTGGTGAATTGTGTTTTGTTGCATTGACTTGGAATGTGATTTCTATATATTCAAATTTTCTGGCTAAGAGGACTCCCAATTGTTGTGTCACAAATATGACATTATTGTCTCTTTCCCAACACATTCTTGTGGCTGCCATAACAATCTCACTTCTAGGATTGTATTGAGTATGTAAACCCTACTCATTTTGGGACAGTCCCCTTAGTTTTCATTTATTTTTTATTGAATCAATTGATAGGATACAAAGCTCTTGCACTTTCAATTCATTACAGTAGATATTCCCCACATTTGATTGAGTTTCGGTATACAAACACCCACAAATAGAAATACATATTTTCTCGTATAGTGCACTTCTCACATGTGCCCAATTAGAATATATTGACATGTCGAGCTCAACCACAAAGAGTATTCAAGAGTGGAAATCCTATCACAAACTTCACTTACATGATGAATTATAATGATTGGAATATTGTTTCTCAACATCCAAAGTTCGACAACTTGACCCAAATGTTCAGCTTCAAGTACAAGCCACTTGATCCATATGCATCTCTGAGTAAGTAACTCAATCATGTTCCCCTATCTTTTCATGCTTCATTATTTATGATGAAACCTTATCAATTTTCCATTTAAATGATAATAACTTAGGATATCCTTGGTCTTGTTTATGTCTTTGATGGTGCCATTACAGATGAAAATGAATTTTTTTGGGGAATCAAAAACTATAATGATATGCTTTTGGAAGTTGAACCACTGGGGAATGTCGAGTGTGAATTGCTGCTTCAGAAGGATAAGAAACATTCACTATAAAACAAAGGTGGATGTTCCCTCAAAGAATCTACTTCTATGGTAAAGGAATCGCACTTCATCTATGCTCCTTTTTCATATGCTATCGACTTATGGTGTTTTCTTTCCAACATTTGGTTGAATTAGTAGTTAAATTTCATTTCATTTCTCATTCAATAATACATAAACTATTATATTCTATGCTACTAGATTCACAATATAAAATATTCATATCATGAGGGGAAGATTGAATGTTTCTTATAGGTTTAGATTTTAAATAGGGTTGTGCTTGTAAAAAATCTTTAAGTGTGAATTTTAATATTGTAAATGTGAATCAACCATGTAATAACAACATACCATCTAACATGTTTTTTTTCCATTATTTATTTACATTAAATTATGCTATCATAATTCATTTGTCTAAGAAAATGTATCATGATTACCTTTAAATTAGTTTATGATAGTGAATCTTTGTATTTTCCTACTTTAGACATTACTCGCTTTTTTGCGGACACTACTCCCTATTTTGTGGACATCTTTCCCACTTATTGTGGACTTTGTACTTATGGTAATAATTTGTGAATTATGTTTAGCTACATGTGCTATTTAGTGATGTTAATTTTTTAATTGCTTGTTTTTTTTTATTTTATAAATGATTAATAAGATTGAAAAAATAATGCACACGCACCTTTATCTGACATTATTTAAAAAGCACCACTTATGCTAAACTTCATTTAAATTTGTTCTACTCAATTTTACTCATCCATCTTTTGTATTACTAGGGTAAGCTATTAGGAGTAAAATATAATTCTAGGAAGTCAAATAATGTCAACCAAAATAGGAAGGGTCTTATGATAGAGAGAGAAGCCCAATTTTTTAGGAAGATCACATTTGGAAAAAATAGATTTGATAAGGCTATCAAGCTAGGATTTCTTAAGGAATCCATTGTAGTAATTTATCATCACAAACATATAATGGCCAACCACTATTTTATAGATAATGTCAAGTATATAAAAGCAATATTAACACTTATGTAAAAAATATAAACAATGTTGTAATATCCTATGTTATTTTTCCATATATATATATATAGATAATCACAAAAAAATTCAAAGTTAAAAAGAGATTATACATACAAATGGTTTTCAATCAACCCTGATTGTTTGAGTTTAGGTGATAGTTTGAGTTTAGGTTTTAATGGATAATGCCAATGTTATTGACTAATTACTATAGATACTCATTCACTTTCATATTGATATTAATTAAATAGAAACACATAAACTATAACTTTATGAATTTTATATGGAACATGATTAAAATATTTTGAATTCTCATTAGTAAGTGATTGGTTAATTAATGTTTTCCCATGACAACATTGGGTTCATTGGTTAAAATTTGCAATCCATAAATCAATCTCAGTCCATTTAAGAATTGTAGTTTGATGCATTTAATGTACATATAGCCCAACCATGTTATATGTTTCCAACTCTCCAATATGACTAGTCATGCCCCTACCTATTCTAATGGTTTCTATCAACAAAATCTGCAACACAATGTAATCTGTGTCAACAATTGCACATGGAAGACATAAATTTGGCAAACAACACAGGAGGAGCTCACAGGTGCGGATCACCAGGAGCTCCCTCAAGCAAATGCACGCGCCTAGGCTTCACATTAAACTCCAATAATAAATAGATACATTTTGTTAGGGATAGTAAAACAAATCCCTAAATGATAGGAACTGAATATCCAAGAAAAGCACAATCATAACTACGTAACAATAATCACCTAATCTCCATTAATTCTAACACTCCCCCTTAATGGATAAAGGGGTTATTAAACACACCTAACGTATCCCTAAACAAATCAAACTTGAGGCTTCTGAGTGGCTTAGTGAGTATATCAGCCATATTATCACAAGAATTACAATACTCTACATAAATATCTTTGGACGACACCTTCTCCCTGACAAAATGAAATTAAGTGTCTATGTGCTTGGTGTTTTTATGAAACACAAGATTGTGAGCCAGTTTGATGGAACTCTGACTATCACAATTGATAAGGGTAGCTTTTGTCTGTTCTTCTCCCGCATCTTGGAGAAGTTTAGGAAACCAAACTACCTCACATGATGCTGCACACATAGCTTGATATTCTTCTTCTGCAGAGGATAAGGCAACAATATGTTGCTTCTTGCTGCACCAAGAGATGACCCTGAAACTAATGCTAAAGGCGTAACCTGTAATTGATCTTCTATCATCTAAATTTCCCACCCAATCAGTGTCTATATAAGCTGTCAAATTAACATCAAATGAGTCAGAATACAAAATACCAAAGTTTGATGTTCCTTGCAGATACCTTAATACTACTTTTGCTGCAAGCCAATGGTTTTCATGAGGTTGAGTCATGAACTAACTCAAAACACTCACTGCATAAGCTAAATCTAGTCTTGTTGTAGTTAAATAAATAAGACTACCAACCAATTGTCTGTATAGTGTTGCATCTGCATATCTCGAACCATCATTCACCTGAAGTTTGTTATTCGGCTGTAAAGGCACAAATGCAACCTTACATTCATCCATTTTGAACCTAGATAATAGACTCTTTGAATACTTACCCTGGGACAAGAAAGTTTGGCTTGAATCTCTCCAAACTTCTATACCCAAACAATAATGCATTTCTGCAAGGTCTTTCATCTCAAATTTCTGTGATAATTGTTGCTTGATTTCTTCAATGATATTGGCTGCACTCCCTATCATGATCAGGTCATGTACTAAATAAATCAACACTATCTGTCCCTCATCTTTAAACATAGTATTCAAATTGGGATCATTTTTGCTTTGTTTATAACCATGCAGGAGGAAAAATGAGTCAATTTTTTCGTACCACGATCTAGGAGCTTGTTTTAAACCATATCAATTTTTGTTTAATCTACATACTAAGTGCTCTTCTCCCTTCTTAACAAACCCCTTAGGCTGCGCTAGATATACTTCTTCTTTTAACTCACCATTTAAGAAAGAAGATTTAACATCTAATTGATGTATTTTCCAATGATGCTTAGTGACTAAAGCAATAATCATTCTGATAGTATTTAATTTTGCAATAGGGGCAAATGTTTCCACAAAATCAATACCTTCTATCTGGGAATACCCCTTTTCCACCAACCTTGATTTATGCTTATCAATAGACCCATCTGCTTTAAATTTTAACTTAAATAACCATTTGCAACCTATGGGCTGTTTATCTTAGGAAGCTTTACTAGATCCCAAGTATTGTTCTTAATGGTTGATTCATATTCCTCCTTCATTGCTTCCTTCCATTCAAAACTCTTACTATCTTCATAAAAATTAGAAGGTTCTTCAATGTTTAACATACCAGTCATAAGCGCACAATCCCTATATCAAGTTGGTAATTGTTTTGGCCTGCTCGATCTCTTAAGCAGTGGGAGTTCATTTATTCTACTACTTTCTTCTCTTTTTGGGTTGAACATGATTCCTTCTACATTATCGTGATGCTACTGATCTTCCTGCTTCTGTTCCTATTGCTGATTGATTCTTGTTTCACTATCCTCTTATGGAAGTAGGGGTACATGTCGTTCTTCATTGTTTTGAATAGGATTTCCATCATTAAACTTTTCATGGAATATTACATCTCTATTGACAAACACCTTGTGAGTAGAAGGGTCAAACAATTTATAAGCTTTATACTAACTGCAGTATCCAATGAAGGTACATTTAATGGCCTAAGAATCTAACTTCTTCCTATTCTCTTTGGGAACATGAGTAAAATATTTACTTCCAAATACTCTAAGGTGACTTACTACAGGCTTGAAGCCAAACAATGCTTCAAAAGGAGTTTTATACTAAAGAATTTTTGTAGGACTCCTATTCTTTAAATATACTGCAGTATTAATAGCTTCTACCCAAAAACTATTCGTTAGATTCTTACCTTTCAACATACTGCGAGCACACTCCACCAGTGCTCTGTTTTTCCTCTCAGTTACTGCATTCTATTGAGGAGTGTAATGTGTTTTAAATTGTTGCTATATCCCATGATCGTTGCAGTATTTGATGAAAATCCCCTTCTTGAATTTTTCGCCTTGATTTGATCAAAGAATCTGATGAACTTTCCTATCTTCTTCCCAATCATGTTTCTGAATTGCTTGAAATATTCAAAAGCATGACTTTTCTGTTTAAGAAAATATACCCATGTGAATCTTGTATAGTCATCAACAAAGATTGAAAAATAGTAGGCCCCACCTAACAATCTTGTCTACATCGGGCTACATAGTCAGTGTGTACAAGTTCGAGTATATCCCTTAGTTTTAAATCTTTAATGGTAGGAAATTCATCTCTATGTTGCTTATTGAATGCACATGCTTCACAATTAATATGCAACTTATTATAAACTGGAAGACCATCTACCACACCTTTGTTCTGCAATAGAAGGAGGTCACTAAAATTGATATGCCCAAGTCGCTGATGCCACAAATTTTCAGTAGACTTATCCAATGACATCAAGGCTTGTTGTGGTGTACTCTTCACATCTAGTTTGTAGAGTCCTCCTATGTGAAACCCTGTAGCAATAATCTGTAATGTTTTACCTTGAGATCTTGATCTGTAATGTTTTACACAGAAATCAGGTTCTTCTTAATACCAGGAATATACCACACATAAGATATATTCCTGATCTTTCCATCAGGCAGAGTAACAAAGATATCTCCATGTCCCTTGATCTTGTACCCTCTATTATCTCCAAGGTATACTTTTACTCCAGTGTTGGACTCTCTAAAATTTTTGAACCATTGCTCTTTACCTGTCATATGTGAGGAAGCTCTAGAATCTACGAACCAAATATCTGATTCATCCTCGTCAGTAGCTAAAGTAGTCTCAGCCTCAACCATAAACAATATGACATCCTGATTCTGATCTACATCTGCATCAGCCAAATGACCTACATGTCTTCTCTACTTGTACCTCTCCTCATACGCCTTTTTCTTATGGCAAAATTTAGCAATATGGCATCTCTTACCAAAATAAAAGCATTTAGGAGTAGAGTCATGTTTATGCGAAATCATACCTAGTGGTGTCCTTTTTCTTGATGTGTTGTGTCTCCTGTGATCAACCACTGCTTTCTCTTTTGGCTTGAACTTTGTCATCAATGCAAGATCTAAATTTTTAGGTTTAAGAGACAACCTCATTTCCTCTTCTTGTAGCGAAATCCCTGTGAGCTCTTTAAAGCCTGGAGGCTTTTCTCTTCCATTCAATCTAGTTATAAACATTTGACAATCATCTGTCATGTCGTTCATGGTAATTGCCACCAGATGATCATTTGCTACGGTTTGACCAATATCAGATAGTTTATCTTTAACTTCCTTTATCTAGGATATGAATAAAGAAACAAACTCATTCTCCTCCATCTTGATTGAGAGAATCTTCTTCCTAAGGTACAAGGTTCGACTAGCGTTCTTGATCTCATACATATCTTTGAGAACTATCCAGATGTCATTCATTGTCTTGGAATCCCAAATGTGAGGGACGATGCAATCTTTGACTGATAACTTGAGTAGCACATTTGCCTTCATCTCCCTCTTTTCTCAGTCTTGTATTGTTGTATTCCATCCACCAGTTGCAGTAGTCGGCTTGAATTCATCACCGATGGCAATGCTATAGGCATTCTGTGTCCCTCAATGAAGCTTAAATTTCCAATTTGTGTAATTGGACCCATCAAGCTTATTACTCTCATTGAGATAAGCTTCGACAATTTGATTATTCGTCTTGAATGAATAAAATATTCAACAATTTGAGCAAACCTCAAATGTTAAAAAGAATACCATGTTCACTGCAAATTTCCTTCACGAAAAAAAATTGGCCTCCTCTAATTTCACTTAAAATAATTCCAAATCCTCTTTTTCTTTTAAAAAAAAAATCACTCAGAAATACACATCCTTTTTTTAATAAATACATATTCCTTCAAAAAATAATGAAATTCCATTTTGTTTTTAATTAAAGAATTAAAATCTTTAATTTAAAAATTCCCAAATTTTGAAATGCACGTGAAGCTTTAATGTAAAAAAGGTGGGTAAAAAATCCACGTGAAGCTTTAAAGTAAAGACTAGATTTAAGAAAAATGCAAAAATGCATAAATACTTTACAGTAAAAAAATCTTCACATGTGGCAATGTGTTGTGAAAAGACAACCACCGTTAATCTCCTTCAAACACAACCACAAATTTAATATCCTCTCCTCAAATTTAATGCAGCAAACAAATGTAGTCTTTAACCACCACAACCACTACTTCTTAACGCTTAGAACACAATCTTGGCCACTTTTCACCTCCTTTGCATGACTAGTCATAGTTGTACACCATAAAACTGGGATGATGTCACAGGGGAAAAATTGAGACTACTCTTCAACTCCGCAATTACTCTTCAGCTTCCTGTGACAATTTCAAGTTCTTCAACTAAGCGTACAACCCTCTCCTTCTTGCAACTCTCATACCATGTGAACAGTTGCACATGAAAAACATGAATTTGTCAAACAACACAGGAGGAGCTGGAAGGTGCGGATCACCACGAGCTCCTACAAGCAAATGCACCAGCTTATGCTTCGCATTAAACTCCAATAGTAAATAGATACTTTTTGTTAGGGATATTAAAACAAATCCCTAAATAATAAAAACTAAATATCCAAAAGCAATCATAACTAAGCAATAATAATCACTTAATCTCCATTAATTCTAACAATCTAAGAAAAACTAAGTATTGGAAATAGAAAACCTTTCTATGGCTCTACATTAATTTGGAAAATGTTTGCACCGAGGTTCTCAGCAACGAACTAATATCGAAAAGACAAAATATGAAAAGAACAAAATTGAAACCAATACCATCAAACTACAATATGAACAAGCTTTCAGCCAAAAGTTCGTTTAGCAATCTAAATGATGGCCAATGATTGTTGGATATTTGATGAACATGCACAGGGAGAAGGTAAAATGAAGCACACAATGGAATGCATTCTATTCATTCATTTAGGCGATGAACAATGGAAACAGAGGGATGCGGTGATCAATTCCAAAATATAGAACAAACAAAAATAGTTTTGAATAATTATTGTTTGACTTGGAACTGAAGAACAATTCAAACATTTTTCATGTCATCCGGTAGATTGCGTATTAGATGAATAAAACTCGTTGATTATGAAATCCAAAATATCTATATATTTTTCTTTTCTTTGAAAAAGAATTGAATTTCTTCATGCTCAATTCCGATATAAATGACGGCCTAAACATAATTCAATTATCTAACAAAGCATCAAAGCATATAACTAGAGTAGTGTAATCATTTAACAAAGTATCAGATGGTGAAAAGTAGCTACAGGAGAGTTCATTAACCAAGTGGGAATGCCTTATGCTGTAGTTAGTAGTTAGAGTAAATGGTTGAGATATATTTCCAGAGAAGTTATATTTATTTTCTTTTGATTTTCATTAGAAAATCTTATAAAATTAAAATAAATAATACATATATAATTTATTTTGATTGTAAAAAAAGTTAGGTTTGTTTTTTTATGTAGTATTGATAAACGATGATAATGGCTTTCACATTGTAACAAAGTTTACTTATAGATTAAAAATCTCAATAGGAAATAGGTTTTGTTACAATAAGATAGGGCAATAGTATGGTTTCTCAATACCACATACCCAAAAAACCACAAGTCATTTCATATGAAGCTTGTTCATGTAACATTTTTTAATTAATGAATTCACTAAAAAGAAAAAAAAATGCATAACTATGCAAATAAATCTTAGCCTTTTATTTGTGCATACTATTAAGAATATTATAAAATGTTCTAAGAAAATTAAATCTTGACCATCCATCTTTCTTAAATTAAAATTCTTGAAGTCTCATTCCAAACTATACATATCTATACATAATAATAAATTAAAATAAAGTGATAAATTAGTTAATTATTGTGATTTTCTTTAATGTTGATAATATGAGATGTATCATGAACTAAAATTAAGTGTTTTTAACAGGTATTATAGAGGACCATTTAATTTATAACTAAACAATTTATTTAAAAAAATATAATTTCCCTTAAATAATAATTAGAAATCCACAATTAATTACATGTAGTGATTATCATTCTACCAATTAACAATCAAATTAATTAAAGATTATTAAAAAATTTAGCACCTTCCACTAAATAATATTTTTAAAATTTTCACTACTCCAATATTATTTTTAGTCCCTGCCATCTTGCGATGACCCAGGACTATAGTAATCGGAATCACTATTTCTAACATTAGTTCACGCGGTTTAGTGATGGTTTTTACATTAAGTGTGCGGTTTATACAATCCGGTCCGTATGTTAACAATATGCTTGTTTAATTTGGTAACGATTTTCGTTCAACTTTTGTCTTTAAAAACTACAATTTCCATTTTCCAACGAACTTATCAACATGGAAATAAAACTACGCTTGAGATGAGGCCTTCAAAATATCCAAGATCCTTAAAGGGGCTAGTCACTTTAACTACTCTATGTAGAACGTATAACCTGTGATGAACCTTGAGAGGAGCCGCCATGGCTAGCGATGACCGCTACGACCGCTTTTGGTACATAGCCTTTCGAGATATGGATCGTTTCCATACACCATCCGATCCAATTACGTTTTAAGGCGTTGGCTATTTCGTATAACCGAATTTCTTATCTAATGCCTTAGCCAAAAGTATAATAAAATATAATTAAGCAATGCCATATCAACATACACAAAACAATAATAAAGAAGGTGGTCGGTGCATGTTTGATATTTCAGATAGGAGACAACTTTAATACACGCCTTTCTGAATCTCTGACCTAACACATTCGAAAAATTCATTCAATTCTTTTTGAGCTAGGAAAAAGGGCAAGATTTAACCAAGTTGTTATAGGGTATTAAATGACTGATTAGCAGCATACTTTTTAACTTTATAACACACTCGACGATAAATGAAAAATAATCAGACGTATTATAAAGTTAAAGGACGTATTATAAAGTTAAAAGGCATGTAGCTAACCAATCATTTAATACCTTATGACAAAGTGGTTAACTCTGGCCAAAAAAAAGCATATATACTTATATTTTAATCCCGTAATGGATTATGCTTTTAAATGACATCATCTCATGTCAGCTCTGAATTTCGAGCATGCTGCGTGCCGATTCACCGTATGTAAAAATAGGCGATTTGAAGATGCAATGAATAAGAAAAAGCGTTTTGAGTACAATAGATTATTTGCGTGACTAGATGTAGTGGTATTTGATGATGAAAGTTGCATAGACTGTATAGGCATTCTCAACCATTGGATTCTCATGAAGAAATTAAAACGCATGACCTATGCCTTTTACCTCACATTCGGAATCAAATAATACACAAGAGAATTCTCTTAGGTTTTCCGAGGGCTCAGCAAATAAAAACTCCTCCCTTGCGCTTTTCGTTTATCTCCTTTTGACTTTGCATCGTGCCAGTGTAAGGTTTGTCTAAAGTATGCTTTCCGATGAAGACATGACGTTGGAAGCGTGGCTCCATAGAATCAAATTATACACCAACAGCATTCTCGTGTTTTAAGACGTTCCTGGGCAAATCAAAATTCCTCTTTTAACTTTGCATCGACTTTTGACCAAATTTCTTTGGCTAATCATATTTTATTCATAATGTTGTTCAAGGTCATTCCGCAATATATTCCTCTCTGCATGTGAGGTTTGGATAGTCGTATTTTATTCATAATATTGTTCCTGGTCATTCCGCAATATTTCCCTCTCTGCATGTGAGATTTTATTGCTTTGGAAAACTAATTGAGAAAACTTCTAGGATCCATCTTTATAAGGAAGGATGCTCTGGTAATTTAATCATATGTGTCTAATATATATCAATTCCACGCTCCGTTTCGAAAATGCCACAAGAACGTCTTGAGCAGGTTGTTAGATATTGATGTTAGAGTGGCTTACACTGCATATGTTATGGTTTTGAAAGATAATGTAACATCAATATCTAATAATTAGCGAACAATATTCTTATGGGATTTTTAAAATTGAATGGAGGGGATAATATTTTATTATATGAATTATTAGGTTATCCTACACATATATATTATCAAGGTTACAACAAACAATCAAGCTAAACACCAAATTGTTGTATGAGAGGATTGATTAAAGTCCACAAGGGCACACATATTCTACTCACCCTTGCTTTTAGAAAGAAACAATACTCTTAACCATTAGGCCTACATAAGTTTTGTGTGTATATATATATATATATATCTGTAACACCCCTCCCTTGTGGGCTAAATTATTGTAAACATAAGCTGAGCTAAAAGTATGTGTGATATCTTCACTTGTGTGTTAAATGATTGTAAACTTGAAATGAGGAAATTTAGGTGTGAAACCCTCCTTTGTGATTTAAACTATTCTAAACTTAAGCTGAGGAAAGTTAGGTGATATGTAATATGAAAAACAAATGTGTTATTAAATAAATTAATAAAATAAATTACTTGTAGGGTGGAGCATCAAGAGAGTGGAAATTCTTGCCAAATCCCATTGAGGAATGGGATAGAGATGAATCTTTCATGATAAATCTTATAGATGTGATTCTAGATAAGCTTCGATGAATTGGTGATCCATAGAATCCATCAGATGGATGGGAGATAAAGATCCATTGGACATGAAATCTTTGTCGGAGATAAAGTTAAGCTTTTACGGGAAAATCCTCCCCGGAGATAAAGAGGAGCTTTTCCAAAAAAGACCTAGGGAAATGGAAAAATCCATAAAAGTGGGACACTGCAAATGGAAACTAAATCATGAAAGAGGGAATTAAATACTCAATGCATTGATCAATTGAATACGGTTGATCCTTGGCAAGATCTTGATCCGAATTGGATCCATGAAAATTATGAGAGTTCTATGATTGTTTCAAATCATGATAGACTTCAAAATATTGTAAATGACGAGCTATCAGAAATAACCTCTTTATAATGGTAATTTGCAGCTAGCACGGAGCAACGAGGACCTTTGGTCAAAGCGCGCGGACCGTTGGCCCATGGGGACTGTGCGTGGTGCAAAAATGGTAGTTGGAAAGCTCAAATCAGAAAAAAGAGGTTGTTTCTGATGCACAATTAGCACTAATCGCACATCACGCATCGCGGGGCAAAACCCCTCGAGAAGGAAAAGCCTCGAGTGCTCGATCACAAGGGAAACTGGGAAACCATAGGAAAAGCGCTGAAATCGACACGCGGGTTCCGAGCTCCAAAACTAGTAGAATATCCGAGGCATTTTGGTTGGTAAGTGGATTTGTCAGAGGACTAAGAGATTCCATACATTGAATGATGCATGTCCGATGAATGAGAGAGAAAAGCCACTCTCATTACGAGCTAACAGTCGAGCAAGTCACCTGTGCGATAAAAGTGATAACCGTAGGATCTAAAGGCTCCACATCTAATGATGGAGATAGCACCCAATGGGAAACTGGCTTTTATGGAAGAATAGGTTGAGGCATATGAAATCTGAGGTCCATTTTAACCATTGAGCTGGCGAATGAATCATTTCACTGAGTAACCGAAGTAACAACCATTTGAGGATGAGCTAGCGCTTAGTTTGTGAGGGGACAAGTGGCAACCTCCCTGTGAAACATTACACAGTGGTGACGATGCAGAAGCAGGGAATTCCAAGCGGACAGCGACAGGCGATCCGAGGAGACGAAAGAGGAAGCGATCAGTCAAGGGACAGATTGGCTTTAAGCCACGAAAAGATTAGGGGAGACAAGAAACATAATAGAGAGTGAAACAAGAAGCAGAGAACATAGAAGTCGCGCTGACCTACAAAACTAAGGAAACATTGAGCAGATAGAACCGAGAGGGCTTGAGAGGTTCAAGCAATCCCTGTGAGGATATCTATTGGGAACTGAGTATCAAATTGGACTCATCCCATTAAGACTAGTTGAGGTGAAGACTTGGTAAGGAGGAGTCTATGTACTCTAGTGGCTTGGGGAATCTAAGAACAACCCTACTAAGCATCATCTGTTTTAGGAGACTCAAATTGAGCTCCTCATTGTAAAAACTTTGCTTAAAAACGCAATAAAGAAGTCCACCACTGAAAGCTGGACTAGGAGACATGGCACAGGAGGATTGGGTGAACTGCTTATTAAATTGTTATGTTTTTGCATTTTGCTTGCTGCCTTTCTCTTACTGCTTTCCAATTTCCTGTGTATTTCACAATCTTATCGATCTGTTGCTTAAAATAACATAGGCACACACTAGCACATGAGTCTGTAATACCTTCATTAATTTTCTTGAAAACCTAAGTTTGATTTCAGATCAAGTGGTATCAGAGCTCGAGGTTCTTAGGGTTAGACAAGCCTGTGTTAGATTTAGCTGTTGAATGCTAACTAGATCAAAGCCCAAATTAGGAGAAGAAGAGTTGGTCTAAACTAATCATGAAATTGGAAGAGTCTATCCTGAGAAGACAATGTCAAAGGAAGGTTCTTTGGGGCTAGACCCTCAATTTATACATAGTTTCCTGGCCATATGGTCCACGGTAGAGGAAATGTATAAGGATTTAAAAAAACACAAAGATGGAGACTCATCAAGCTCCAAACAAGATAAAGGAGAAGAAGAGTCTCTCCTCCATGACCACTCAAAAGGACTCTGGTATATACAATTCAGTTGGGGACAACTGAGGTTCATTTGCAATTTCATCAATTGTAGGAATGTTAACTGTTCTGGACGAGGAGGCTTCTTCTGATGGTATTATCGGATAGACATGTTTTCGTGGCCTAACAATAGGCTTCTGTAATTTAGGATGAGCAGTTATTAACTTAACATGTCCATTATCTATTGCTACTCTTTTAAGTTTTGGATCAGACCTTTTTGTGTCTGCAATAGATTTATATTGGAAATACCAATTACCAGGTAATTCAGTGGGATCATACAACACTCCTTCTACTTGGGCATTTGATATTCCTACAGTGACACAGTCTTTGAGAATGGGTTGCTTCAGCTTGGGGTCGACTGTATTAGTCAATTGAAACGATGCTTGGGCAATTACAGAGAGATACTCACTATCATCAGCCATGGACACACCTTGAACTCCAACCAACATTTTCCAACAATATTTTAAATGGACATCACTTAAACTAACATCATAATCAGGATAAATGGTTCCATATTGGCAACTAGATGCTAGATTTAACATTATGGTTCTGATTCTGGCATTATCATTTGACTGGTGATGAGTGTCAAACAGTTCTGCAATACATGGTTCATTTATACCAGGGCGAAATAAAGGAGCCTAAAGCTTGACAATTCTATTCTGGTATCAGAGCCCTGTTTTGGTCCTAAGAATAAATTCTAGACAGAGTCTAAAGTTGGCCAGGTAGCCTTCGAAGAGCTGTTATTCTATAACTGCTATTTCGATAAACGCCACTTTAGTCAATCTCTGGTTGAATTTATTTTAATGGCAAGTCTGCTATGTTCCTTTTCTACTATTGATCGTCGTGTTGTTAATGAAATATCTTCTCGATCTACTGAAATTGAAATAGATCAGAATGCTGATAATCATGAAATAGTAGAGAACCCCGAAAATTGAAATCTGCCCTCTCTGCATGCTACTGATATATATAAGCTTCCTATTACTTTTGTGTTCAAGAAAAAATCATTTCTGAAAGAAGTAGAATCACCTTTAAGATTTCTGGTCAGTCAATTCAGATTGTTGCTTTAAATATGTTCTCTGAGGATGATATTAAGAAGTTTAAGCAATATGTCAAGGATGGAAAGTATTTTTGTCTTCAATTTTGGGGGATAAGAATTGGTTTAGCTCCTTTATTTCGCCATGGTATAAATGCACCATGTATTGCAGAACTATTTGACACTCGTCACCAGTCATATGATAATGCGAGAATCAGAACCATAATGGGAAATCTAGCATCTGGTTGCCAATATGGAACCATTTATCCTGACTATGCTGTTAGTTTAAGTGATGTCCATTTAAAAGATTGCTGGAAAATGTTGGTTTGAGTTCAAGGTCTGTCCATGGCCGATGATAGTGAGTATCTCTCTGTAATTTCCCAAGCATCGTTTCAATTGACTAATACAGTCCACCCCAAGCTGAAACAACCCGTTCTCAAAGACTGTGTCACCGTAGGAATATAAAATGCCCAAGTAGAAGAATTGTTGTATGATCCCACTGAATTACCTGGTAATTGGTATTTCCAATATAAATCTATTAGAGACACAAAAAGGTCTGATCCAAAACTTAAAAGAGTAGCAATAGATAATGGGCATGTTAAGTTAATACCTGCTCAGCCTAAATTACAGAAGCCTATCGTTAGGCCACGAAAACATGTCTATCCGATAATACCATTAGAAGAAGCCTCCTCGTCCAGAACAGCTAACATTCCTACAATTGATGAAATTCCAAATGAAGCTCAGTTGTCCCCAGCTGAATTGTATATACCAGAGTCCAAGCCGTTTTTACCATCTGTAAATAAGATGTATCGTATTTCAAGTCCTAGATACCAGCCCGTTCAAGAATGGAAGTATGCAAACCATCGTTTTGTCAAAGGAGGAAAATGGCCTCCCAAAACAAAATTCTGTACCACATCCTCTTCTTCTAAACAGCTTGCAACTCGAACTGATTGTGCTCCACTGATTGAACACAATGCTCAGAATACGAATGAGTTAGATCAGACATATCAGATCGGGAAATATTTAACCACTTGGTGTTCCCATGCAGAAGAAGTCTTAGATGAGTTAAGCAGCCAAAGTGAGTTAATGTTAGCAAATCTTAAGTTTTTGCATGATGAGCAACAAGAAGAAAAACAAAGGAAACAAGCAAAGTTACTGAAAAAGAAAGAAAGAAAAAGAAGAGAATCAAAAGAACCTATTTTTTCTAGATCGATGCATGTACCTATGGTAGAAGAGACAGAAACATATTCAAATGAGGGAGAAGAAGAATCAACTTCTAAGGTTTATCTAAGAATGGAGTCAGCTAGAAAAAGTAAAATTCCAAAATCAAAAAATGAATTAGCTACTCTTGAGAATGCTGCTACAAAATTTCCATCATTTATTAGACCCTCATTGCAGAAAGAAAATGTGTTTAAAGAAGTGCCAAAATTTCCAAGAATTAAACAAGAAGAAAGGAAAAATGTAGCTGCAAATGGTTTAGCTACTTTAGAAGTCCTTTTACTTACTCAATTTGTGCCGGAACCAGTAGACGAAAGGAAACAGGTCATTACAGATCTTACCATAATGCAATTAACAGATCTCAAATTGCTAGATTCATTTGGCAATGACTATATGTCAAAAATTTATAAAGCCAATTTAGAAAACAATCCTGTACAGAAAGTTTCTTTTCTATCTAAACTACCTGGAAATCTAGGAGATTTGATTATGAAAGATATTGAGGTTCAAGGGAAGGCCATAAACCAAATCTATTGGATAGATTTGCAATTTAGATGCCAGGAAAAGGTTTAATATATTTGTTGGCAAAAGAAGACCCAAGAAGTTTCACCAGGGTTAGATGTTTGTAGATCTGTTTTACCATGGACCGCTTTTTAGAAAAGAAAGTCTAGAAAATCCAGCAGATATGGAAAATTCCATCCAAAAAGAGTAGCAAATCCTAGAAGGCCATTCAAAAAGTTTAAATATTTGAAGAGAAGAAAAAATCCAAGAAAAGATAATGCTTGTTTTGTTTGCAAGCAAAAAGGCCATTATGCAAGAAAATGTACGAAAAATGCATCATCAAAGCTAAAAGCATGTGTAGATATAGAAGAATTTGTAGATAATTGGTCTGTTGTTGAATCTCAAGACGAAGTCTCAGATGTATATATTTTGACTGATGCTTCTATGTCAGATAATGAAGATATTTTTGAGCTGAATCAAAAAATGAATATTTGTGATAATTGCTCTGATTTTGAATTTGATGAAGAAGAAAATCATTATAGTGTTGAAGATAGTTCTGAAGACTATACAGAAGAAACGAATGAAACGTCTTCAGAAGAAGACTCAGCCTCAGAATCCCAACAAGCAAATCAGAATTCCACACCCATTTTCAATTCATTGTCTCCACAACCCACTGTGAACTCGTTTTTCCCTTATCAAAAAACTGTGGCTTCCTCTTCATCATCCATGTCAAAAAGAGCTATAGTTCCTCGAGATGAAAGTGCTTTTCTTAAGAAGATTGTAACATATAACAATCTACTATATATTCCCATTGAAGTCCAAGTCAGAGGTGATTGGGTTACAGTAGATGCTTTTATAGATAACGGGGGATCTAATAATCTGGCTCGACCTTACCTCTTCAAAGGCCTTTGGAAACCACTCCAAAATATCCTTGTGTCAGAAACTATTGGTGGTTCATTCAATCTTACACACTATGTGGACAACATTTCAATGAAAATTGGATGGAGCATTATAAAGATATCGGCAATCCAGCATTATGATAACTCTGCAAGTTTATTTCTTGGTATGCCTTTCATAAATTATGTTCTTCCTGTCACTATAAGTAGTGATAAAATTATTTGTAATATCAAGAAAAAAGCAGTTGCAGTGCCAAGATTAACAATGGCCGATTCCGAAGCCAGAAGACAGAATAGTCAGAAAAAGGTTGGAGAAAGAAAGTCTCAAAAGACTTCCTGATACTGGAAAGAAGTGTTACAAATCTATGAACAAAATAGCCAACCTAAGCAAAAAGCTTTCCGAAATCCTGATTGGTCACAAGATCAATTAGAACTTTTTGATGAATTGTTAACATGTTGTTCTGAAAATCCCAAAGAATTCTGGGATGTTGACAGTCCTATGTAGGAGATCATCACAATGCATGATAATGGAGTCACTGGCAAAATGATACCATGCACCCCAAAGGATGAACAAGAAATAAGACGACAAATTGAAGAACTGCTACAATTAAAGTTGATTGAACCAAGTGAGTCCCACTATTCTTGTTCTGCTTTTTTAGTTAGAAATCATTCAGAAATAGTCAGAGGAAAAGATCATATGGTGATAAACTATAAGCCTCTGAATGCTATAACTAAAAGCTTTCAATATCCTTTGCCAAGGCAAGAGGTGATAATGCAGAAAATCCAGAACAATAAAGTTTTTAGCAAGTTTGATATGAAATCTGGATACTATCAGATTCAAATTTCCCCTGATGATTGCCATAAGACTGCTTTTACTTGTCCTGCTGGATTCTATCAATGGCGTGTTGTTCCATTCAGTTTAAAGAATGCCCCTCCATTTTTTCAAAGGCAGATGGATTATATTTTCAGTAAATATGATTTCATTGTTGTATATATTGATGACATTTTAGTTCACAGTCCTGACTTAGAAACCCATATGAAGCATTTGAAAATATTTCTTGAAGAAGCAAAGAAACATGGTCTGGTCCTGTGAGAAAAGAAAATGCTTCTTTTCCAAGAAAATATTGATTTTCTGGGTATTCATGTCAGAGAAGGAAAAATACAGATGCAGCCACATGTTTTATCAAAACTATCTGAGTTTCTTGATCAGTTGAATGATACTAAAATGATTCAACGATTTGTTGGTATTCTTAACTATGTACATAATTATATCCCTAATTTGTAAGAAAAGATTGCACCAATCCGTGCACATCAGAACCATGGTTGGTCTCTAGAAGCCACTCTAGATGTGCAACAATTAAAGGAAGAGTGCCAACATCTTGCTGCTCTAAAGCCACCAGGTAATGGTTTCCTGATTCTCCAAACTGATGCCTCTGATAATGTTTGGGCAACAGTTTTGCTTGAAAGAGTAAAGATAGGGAAGGAGACCGAAGAAGTCTTGTGTGGTTATGCTTAAGGAGAATTCCAATCTTATCAGAAGAATTATTTCCCTGCACAAAAAGAGACTTTAGCAATTTTCAATGGTATTCAAAAATTTGAAATTTATTTGGCTCCAATAAAATTTTTGATTAGAACAAATTCAATGAATTTCAAATATTTTTTAAATGCCAAGATTTCTAAACATCTAGCAAGAGGTCGTCTATTGGCTTAGCAAATGTGGTTTCAAATTTATGTATTTGATGTTGAATGGGTGCCAGGCAATTCTAATATGCTTGCAGATTCTCTCATCAGGGAAATGAATAAGGCACATGGTTTCGTTAATAAACATGGAATTTTTTACTTTCCAGGAATTACTCCTCAAGAAGATTCTTTTGCAACATTTGTAAAGAGATTTCAAATACTTCAGTATGTAGCGCGTGATATTGCAGAAGAAATCAAAAAGGTTGTAGGCATGAGACTACGAAGGAACCAGTGGATACAGAATTGTCAAGCTTGGCAAGCTAAGAACATTGGAATATTTCTAGGGTTGGATGAAGATTTGATAAAAATCTTCCCGTTGTCGAACATGAAGGCAAAACTTTATTTTAAAACCCTAGATGACTACTGGACAAAGCAATATTCAGAAAAGTCAATTAAAATTTTGAAAACTTTGAACTATTACCAAAGCATTGGAGTTATCGATTTTGCTCTCTCAGTTTTTACCTCGGCAAAAATGTTGGATTTGGAAGAAATAAACATGACTGAAGGTGTTCAAATATTTTCAGTATCTTTAAGAATTCCTGACTTGTTTGAAGAACTTAAAGCAGCTTTTCTACAAAGACTTGATGAAAATTATGCTGCTATTGATTCATTCCCACAGTACGAGCTATTTAAGCCTTTTGTTGATTGGGAAATCAGAGATGGGAAATGTCAGAAAAATATTATGTGTTAGGTCATCTCAGTGTGTCGAAAGAACTTTGCAGTATTTAAGAACATTCTCAGCACCATGGGACCATCACTGTCTGGAATTTAGACAATTGGTCGAACCAAATCCATTTTCTCAATTATTTTTTTCAAAAAGTCTTGATGAGCCACAGATAGTAAATAATCCTCACGAAATCAGTAGAATCACAGGATGGCTTAAAGAATTTCCTAAATTAATGTTGCAAGAAAAACTGTATTTAATCAAAACTTTAGAGAGATTACAAGGAAAAAAGGCCACTTTTGATATATGGATAAATCAGAAAGGCATTTTTACTTTAAGCATCCTACATGGTAACTAGAATGAGGATGTTTCCTATTTAATAAATTTTCTACTGTCCACTCATGTTTTTTCATCTATGGTGTTTACCAGAGGTTGGCAGAAACAATTTCATATCAGTCAATACTGTAAAATTTGGGTTCAGTATTGCCAGGAAAGATCGGTTAGTATGTTCCAAATTTTTAAATGGGAGTTTCTCGACGGTGTTGAATTATCCATTCAAAATCTGCCTGATTTAAGAACAAGAAGAACAGATCCTTTTCTCGGCATTGAAATAGATCCTATGGCCTATACTAATCGATGGTCGAAAAAGGACACTAAGTATCTGTTTCCTTAGAAAAATCTTTATGTAACGACAGATACAATAAAATTCGACACAGGACAATCTTCACATGCCCCACTCAGAAAGGAAACTACTTTAACCATTGCCAGCAATAAAGGAAAAGAAAAAGTAAAAGAAGATGCTCCAGAAAAAGACACCGTATACGTCGACACGTATCAAGATGCTCAAGGAAATCATGATATTGATTGGGAACAAAGGTACCTAGAAATACTTGAGCAACAGTATTATGATAACAAGTCTTCATCAGAATTTGATCCAGGCTCAGACGTTGAAAGTGACAGGAGTCCTATTGGACCATGGTAGTGTGTTTGCTTTTGTTAGTGCGGTTTATTTTTGAGTCTATTATTGTACTCGAGAACTATTGGGTAGACACCATCCAGACTAAGTAATTTCGGACAAGGACCGCCAAAATTCTCTTTGTCTAAATTAGTTTGTTATTAATAGAAGTCGATAGGATGAGCGAAGCATCGAAGGCAGCTTGCTTACCTTGTTGCTTTGAGTGAGTGCTTTGTGTGTGTAACTAGAGACTAGAGGCTTTGCTCTACTCTGAAGCATAATATGGTATGTATAGATTTTTCTTGATTAATATTGAAGCCTGTCGGGCCGCCTGAATGAGGTCAGTTCTTTTAAGATCATCATTGTGGAAGATTGTAAGGCGAGTTGAGAAAGAAAAGGAGTTGCGCGTATGTCCTCGCATGTCTTGTGGATGAGTTGAAGAAAGGTCAGCATACCTCTTCAGTTATCAAGTAAGTACTGAGTCCATAATTATGTTCTGGTATAAAAGCCCTGTTCTGGTCCTGAGAATAAATTCTAGACAGAGTGTAAAGCTGGCCAGGTAGCCTTCGAAGAGCTGTTATTCTATAACTACTATTTCGATAAACGCCACTTTAGTCAATCTCTAGTTGAATTTATTTTAATGGTAAGTCTGCTACGTTCATTTTCTACTATTGATCGGCATGTTGTTAATGAAATATCTTCTCGATCTACTAAAACTGAAATAGATCAGAATGCTGATAATCATGAAATAGTAGAGAACCCCGAAAATTGGAATCCGCGCTCTCTGCATGCTATTGATATATATAAGCTTCCTATTACTTTTGTGTTCAAGAAAAAATCATTTCTAAAAGAAGTGAAAATCACCTTGAAGATTTCTGGTCCCTCTGTTTAGATTGTTTCTTTAAATATGTTCTCTGAGGATGATATTAAGAAGTTTAAGCAATATGTCAAGGATGGAAAGTATTTTTTTCTTCACTTTGGGGGGATAAGAATTGGTTTAGCTCCTTTATTTCGCCATGGTATAAATGCACCATGTATTTCCGAACTATTTGACACTCGTCACTAGTCATATGATAATGCCAGAAGTGGAACCATAATGGGAAATCTAGCATCTGGTTGCCAAGTGTCTATTAGATTTCATGATCTCTTACTCAAAAGGCAGAGGCAGTCTGTTAGGTGGAAACACAAAGAATCTTCTAGAAACTACTCATATGACACTTGCCTCTATGAATTCGCCCAGGGATGAGTAAGAGATCATGAAATCTCCAAGTGGAACCAAGAACTATCAGTGAAATGACAATAATCAAAAACCCAGAAGCTGACTCACCCCTTGCAAATATCTATATATGGATCCCTCATCCTAGAGATCCAGAGGCTGGAACTTTGTATTTTGTAAGGAAGTGCTATTGGTTTCTCTCCGAGACATTGTATTTGTTGGGTGATCTTGATTTTCATGAGGTGAAGAGGGCTTTCGTGCTGGAAGGATGATGTTGGATCAAACAGTTGGGTTGTAATCCTCTCTTCTACTTCTCCTATCAATAAATCTATCTGAGTTTTCCTCCATATGTTTGTGTACTTGTGAATATTGTATTTGTGTATGCATTTGTATGGTTAATGTACATCTGATTCTACATTGTTTATGGTATCATAGATCTCTATTCTTTGATGGTATCTTGTTGCTTTGAATCTACATATGTTCTTTAAAGTGGGACAAGTGAGAAAGGAGTGGCAGGCTCTATCAAAGGAGAGAGGAAACAAGCAAGGAACCAAGTGAAAGATTAAGTTTGTTGCTCTATGCTTCTCTCTATTCTATCTCCCATAAAGGAAAACACAAGTTACTTTGAATTGTTTGTTTCTAAGATAGCTACCCGTCTTAGTGGGACTAGCAAATCTGAAGAGACACTATTTTTCCCAAAAACAAAATGGCGACTCCACTGGGGAGTGAATACCTTGTTTGTTTGTTATTGTTGTTTGCTTTATAAACTATAGATGGAGCCTGAAGTTAAGCCAGATAGCCTTCGAACTGCTTTTGCTATGCAACTGCAAAGTTGATCAACGCTGCTTCAGTCAATCTCCAGGTTGGTTTATGAACTAAACATCTGACTTGCAAACATCCTAAGTTCCCTGGTGGTAGCTCAATAACCTCATAAGATCATACCCCTATACTTTGTGTTTACTGTCTATCATAAGCTCAGCCTAAATCCCTGAACTTAGTTGCAAACTGTGGGTGAAAGCCAAGCTCAGTCTCATCCCTGGACCATCACACTATCTTTCATTGGCAGTATGGATGCATCACACCTTTTTTGTGTTGTAGGTGAGATGCATCCCTTTTTCCCTTAAGGACAGGTGCGATGATTGAATAAAACTGTTTCTCTCTCCAAATTTTGGTTTTTTCTTCATTATTTTCATCTCTATTTAGTAGTTTTGCTGCCTATGATCAGTATATCACTGTTGAAGCCTTCTTCCTTAACATTATTTAGCCTCCATTGATAAGGAATTGTAAATGTTTTTTATGTATTTTTCGTCATTTACAGTCCTCATTTGTAAATAGTAACTTAATCTAACTGTTGTCTTTTGATTCGAAAGTGTCGCAACTGTCGTTTTGAGTCAAGAAAAAGAGTGTTGTAAAGTCTTCCTCTTTTAGATAGTTGATTGTACTTTTTCCATTGTATTTTATTTGAATTGTCAATATTTGAAGTGTCGAAAGAAGTTTTCCATTCGAAATTGAAAGTGTCGTCTTAGTCTTCCTTTCATTTTGAAAAGAAATTGTTAAAGTGTCGCTTTGAAGAAAATAGTTCAGATCTGTACTTAGTTCCCTTTTTGGCATTCACACATTATGGAAGAAGAAAAACAAATACATGCATGTGAATTTGCATTTAGACTGCGTGGAGAAATTGATTTAGGAAAAGTGCATTTAGTGTGTGCTCTCTGCTCTATGTTGAAATAATCTTACTCTTCTTTCCTTAGTAGCTAGTATTTTCATTTCTGAAAGAAAATAAATGATTGTTTATCATTTTAGATTGCATATTTAGGAATTGTAAATCTACATCACGTGGTGAACCGTGAAAGGAAAACTTCTTAAGAAAGATCAACTATAAGATAAACCTGAATGAACATAAAAACAATTTGGAACCTAATGCACAACATCTAGAAGTCTAGGCTAGAGACATATTCCAGCATCGTAAAGCCTGGTAACTATCGTTTTCATCGTAGGTTGGGTGATTCATCCTCTTTGATACGACAAGTGCCAGTACAGACTTGTGCTCCCATGTACCATCGTGTATATATTGGGAGACCACAATAGACTAATATCCTTTATCCTTAGGAAGCCGTGTCTGCCGCCCTATCGTTCACAATGCACTGAACACAACATTCAGGAAGATTGACTTCCGTACGTAAAGTCAGTAATTTATTTATAATTTACCACCGAGGTGTATATTGCAGTTTTTGCGATTGGTTTAGTAATCCCTCTGTCTAGATTTCCAAAGTAGTCACTTTCATTCCTTTTTGACACCCTAAAAGAATAGGTCCATCTGAGAACTTGTCAGTCCAAGCTCATTAAAAATCGAAGGTGACTAGAGTCATCTTTAGCTTTTTCTCGACTCTTAAAAATTGAAAAAGCAAGTTGTGTCAAAGCGTCATAAAATTCATTTAATTCGGAATAACATTTTCCCCTTTTAATTTTAAGTTAATCAAGTAATTCACAATCATGGAAGAAAGTCAATCGAAACCCCATCATTCATGGAGACTAACAAGTCAGCTGTCTTTGACTCTAGAAATGAAACCATTGTGGGCCAAATGATCTCATTTAACTAGGTCGAAATCTCCTGGTTTGTTTGAAACTTGTGTTTCAACATCATCAAAGACTCCAGTTACTCCGATTATTTCTGGTACCCCTGCCTCTACAGAACAAGTTCCACAATTACAAGAGGACATTAGAACTAATCCTAGTGTAATGGTAAACACTTCTGTTCCTAAAGCAGCTCCACTAGGGCTGATTCAGAAGGTGTCAACCCTCCAATATCTATCGCTACATAGTTTATACCTTCTTCGGCACCATAAATATTTTACAGACCTGATGGTCTACCTCTTCCACTTGGATTGATTGCTATAGAAAAGATTGTAGAGGATCTTCCATCCAGTAACCCATTGCACTTTGGAACTGGGATCCACCTATATCCTCCTACTACAGAAGTTAGTCCTTTTGATCACCCTTCATAGCAAGTTCCTATCGAATTGCTAGGAAATCTTTTGGATAGACTCAATATGTCTAAACAACCATCAACATCTATGACTCTGTCATCTGATACAATACCAGCAGAACCTCCCACCGCTACTTCGACAATGTTCGCTGGTATACCATCTGTCCCAACTAGTTCTCAACCGCTAGATGGAGTCCACCCAGGGACTGTTTCGACAACAT
The DNA here is from genome assembly GCA_000404065.3 of Pinus taeda. NCBI lineage: Eukaryota > Viridiplantae > Streptophyta > Pinopsida > Pinales > Pinaceae > Pinus > Pinus taeda. The sequence goes on along the minus strand of APFE031691947.1, from coordinate 4,371 downwards.
GGTTTGTTCCTATTTCTTCACCAAGAATCTTATATGGAATTTCTTATGTTGAGTCTTAGCAGATTGATCCTTCACATCAGTATCAATTTGGGCAGTCCAATCTCCAAAGACTCATTTATCCTTTGAACACTGGACTACCACCATATGGGGGGTCGTATGCCTTTTCATATTTCTGCCGAGAGAGCAACCATATGAGAGTTCACAACAAAATTCATGTCAAGTTGGAATTGCATCTAGTGGTTGCCTACCAATACTGCATCAACAACCAAGAGTTGTATATTCAATGCAACCAAATCAACCTATGTCGAACATTCCCACTACACCGGCTATCGTGACGGTGTTGCAAGTATAAGCACTGCCTGTTATATGTCAACCTCAAGTCTATAGTGTCCTAATACAACAACCTCTTGTCTCCAAGACTCAATCACAACCATAGATTAGTGGCTCCTTAACTGAAGCGACTAAGGCTCAAACGGGTACTATCACCCCTCATCTTGGTCAAACATCGAGTATTGGACGACAGCAAATGGTCCAACAACCATGGCTAGTAAAATATCAACAACTATAATTCCAGCAGTCTTACCGAGGACCTGAGCAACAAAGCTTTGTGAGTAATGGGTAGCCGTATATTCAAAACGGCTACCAACAATCATATTATAATGGTTATGCCCATCAATCTTATCAAATTTATCAGCATCAGATACATTATGCTGGTATGCAAAGACCCACTGCTCAGGCAATCCCATATTATCTTGGGTATGCTTCGCCAAACCTAAATCCACAGTTCCCTTTCGTAGCAACTTTAGAATTACCATATCTAAATCAGCTAACAAATGATCCAATATCTTACGCCCCTTAGTGGCCAACGATTCGTCATAAACTTTCGTCAGATATTCATAAATTCAGTGGAAATCCGGGTGAAGATCCAACACCCTCAATGATGATTCGATTAGGCTTTGCCTTTTTCAGCAAATGCTAACTAGTCCGGTAGGGAAATGTTACATTGAATTGCCTAGAGCTTCATTTGACAACTTCAACACCCTTGCCACCGCCTTTTTAACCCATTTTTAGTTTGTTGGGTTGTGTTATATTCTTTCGACGACTAGCCTACGTAATGAACCGGCGGGTTAGAGGGGGGTCGGAGCCCCCCCTTCGTTACGCAGCAGGGGGGTCACAGGGGGGCTGGCAGCCCCCCCTATCCGGGGGGTTTGAGGGCGGCGGGTAGCCCCCTATATTAGGTTGGGTGAACCTACCTATGGTTTTCGGTCCATGGTTTTGGACGCAATGGTTTTCGGTCCATGGTATTGGATGCTTCGGCATGTATAAATATGTATTGTAACATTGAAAGGAGTATAATGAAAAATCAAGCTGGTAGTCCCGGTTTTCGGATCCAGTGGGAAATCTCTGTGTATATGTGTTTTATGTGTTATGCTCTCACATTTTTATGTGATTTAGAATTCGTATGCAGGTAATTTCTGTATGGGGTTAAAACCTACATTTGGTATCAGAGCTGTTTTGGCTTCAAGGGGACACCTTTGTTGCTGAGGGGTTTCGCTCGGGCCTGTGGTAGACCCTGTTCAGTGGGAGATCTGCGAGATCGATTGTGGTCGTGAAAGAAGATGGCGAGCAGCAGAAAGATAGAGATTGAGAAGTTCAATGGTCAGAGTTTTTAGTTGTGGAAGCTCAGGATGGAGGATCTGTTGTTGGATAAAGATCAGTGGATCACGGTAGATCTGGGTACTAAACCAACAGGAGTGATCGATGAAGAATGGAAGAATCTGGATCGGAAGGAAAAGAGCACAATACGATTGTGTGTCATTCAATATTGCTGAATGTATCAGGGAAAGCTACGACGAAGGATCTGTGGGACAAGTTAGGGAATTTATACCAATCTAAGTCGCTGGTGAATAAACTGTTCCTGCGGAAAAAGCTGTATAATATGAGGATGAAAGATGGAGACTTGGTGACAGAGCATCTGAATGTGTTTAACACTGTGGTCAGTCAGTTATCATCTGTTGATATTAAAATTTCAGATGAAGATAAGTGCATCAGTCTATTGTGTTCTCTACCAGATTCGTGGGATAGTCTGGTTATTGCAATAGGTAGCAATGCAACTGCTTTGCAGTTTGATTAAATAGTCTTAGCCTTGCTGACGGAGGAAATGAGATGGAAAAATATGGACAACAAGAATGGTGATGCCTTGTCTGTACGAGGACGGTCCTAGAACAGAAACAAAAATAAGTCATCGAGTGGGAGATCTAAATCTAGAGGGAGACCTAAATCTCCAGGAAAACCTACAAAGGTGGTGTGCTGGAAATGCGGAAGGAAGGGCACTTCAGAAGGGAGTGTAAATCTAAATCTCCTGATAAAGGAAAGGGATCTGATGATGCTCCTTCTGCAGAGGCAAAAACCACCTCAGATGAAGATGGGGATGTGTACTTGGATTCTTCAAGTACACATGTAGATCATGAGGCATGGTTGATTGACTCAGGTGCATCCTTTCACTTCACTCCCCATAGGGAGTGGTTCTGTGAGTATGAGAAATATGATGGTGGTTATGTCTTTTTGGGGGATGACAGGAAGGCTAGAATCATTGGTTGCAGAAAAGTAAAATTGAATTTGCAAGGTGGAAGGGTTAGAACACTTCCAAGTGTTCTGCATATTCCTGCATTAGCTAGAAATCTTATTTTTGTAAGCAAGCTAGATGATGCAGGTGTAAAAACAGTGTTCGAGAAGGATACCTGCAAGATGGTTTAGGGGGCACTGGTATTGATGCGGGGAGTTCGAATTGGAACTCTATACAAGTTGTAAGGTAGCACTGTTGTTGATGGGTGCAATAGTTTTGTGGTTCCTAAAAGTGGAGTAAAAAATCTAGTGGTCTCTGGAGAGAAGACCATGTTGTGGCATCAAAGGCTTGGACATATTGGAGAGAAGGGCCTTCGA
>APFE031691945.1:0-14881 GCA_000404065.3 Pinus taeda | reverse complement strand
CTAGCAGGAGTCATAGGAGGGGATCCTAAAGGGCAATTGTTAGGTTAAGGGAAACAATGGAGCAAAAAACCACTGTCACCTCAACCAAGACTCCCTGCTCTTTACAAACTTTCACCGATTAGAAGAGATTCGATATAAAGGGAATCACTAGATGAATAAGCCAATTAAAGGATGAGGAGTGATTCCTAAGGCCTATTCACAAGAGAGACTCAATTGTATGGTTTGCTTGCTTAAGAAGCAAGGTATAAGGCTCCCTAAGAAGAGCAAAGGGGATTTACAGGGCTAGGGTTTGAGGATAATACCTGTAAGGAAGATATCTATTCCTAGAAATCCTTGTGAAAACTTGGTTTCCAAGTGGTCTTTGTGAAATTTACTTCAATAAGTTGTGGGACCACACAAGACCAAGTGGACCCAAAATTAGGTCAAGGGGATCAAATTGATCAACCAGGGGTGTGGTTGACCTAATTTAGGGGGAGGAGGGGATCAAAGGAGAATTTTTTGGTAATTTTGATGCAATGATCCCAATTGAGGTCACTACCCAAGGGAAATCGAGGGTAATAATCGATCTTGGAGCTAGGGCTTGAAATATCTCAAGATCCAACAGTCGGAATTGCTTCAGATTTTGAGGGCCTCTAGAAGACACAACAACGTAGTAGTGGGAAAGAGATAGAACTTTTTGGATGGGTGAATCATGAGAAAATTGATGCCCTAGGTCACCTATGGAGGTTAGGCCTAGAAAGGAAGAGAGCAAGGTGAGGAAAATATGCTTTTGAGTGATCAACTGTGGAGGAAAGTGCCTTGTCCTTTGGGAGAGATGGAGTCAAGGATATTTTAATATTGGGAATGGATTCACTTAGTCAAGGAGGCCTTAGAAACAACTTCGCATGGCATTAGGGGATGAGAATAGCTACTTCAAGGTCTTTATACTTCGATTTGCAATATTTGATGACTTATCAAGATAAAATTTTGACACAAAACATCTATAGGTATATTCCCTCATTCATACATGGCCCATGACATGATGCAAAACTATAAAAGATCAAATTTCCACAATTTCACATTAGAAAAGGAGTAGATTTAAGCCTAGTATAATGAAAATCCCAGCAACATGCATGTGACAAGAGAAAATGACAAGTATAACATTTAAAGAGTACTCACATGTAATAAAGAGTGTATTCAATCATCAACATATGACAATAGTGAAGCTCCAAGACAAAATGAAAGAGATCCAAACATCAAAATTCATCCATTCATCCAAACTCGTCCTCCATGAAGTATAACAAAAAATATCACAAGAGAGGATAACCCAATCTAAGTCATGATGATAGATTGAATCACCTCTCATCTATTTATACAATGTCTAATGAGTTTGATTTAGCTAACTTGGCCTAATTGAGCCCCTAAAATAAAATAATGTGCATAATAACAATAATTTTTGTGACAAGCCCACCAAATAGCTCAACGCCATAATAAGAAGCATCTTAAGAGGGTTGAATGATGAACAAAGTGAATCGTTGGGCCTTTGAGGAGACCTAATGAAGTCCAAGGGGTGCCATGATGAAGAACTAGACTCCAAACATAGTGGACAAGAGGTTGGCCCCTTGTTTTCCAAGCAAAAACCCGTGGTGCTCCTAAGTGTGGTGTGGGGGCACAAATACATCATCATGGGTCTCTAAGTGGATCGAAAATGCATGTAGATCATTTGTAAGAGATAGGATGATGATAAAATCCCTCCCTTTGCAGCGGGAGACATCCTTTGTACCCTAGAACATCTTCCAAGTGTATGGTGTAAGTGTGGAGTTGGTTGGGCATGGTGAACCGTGTGCATCATCCTCATCCAAAAGGTGGAACATGAGCAACCAATGAGTGATGTTGAGGATCCATGAAGTAATCTATGTTATGGTGGAGGCCCATGACTCTCAACACTCACCCTATAAGTGTCAATGTGGCCCTCTAGAGAGCTAGGACCACGTATAGGGAGACGAAGCCCCAGATGGAAACCCACCTGCAATATTGCATAAGATCCAATGTGTCCCCTTGCCTTCCAGTACAAAAAATCATTAGAATAATCAAGTAAAAGAGGTTAGAAGTCATGGAACCAATGGGGTACTTCATGGCAGCGTGCCCTTCCATTGTGGGCTCTGGCATGTACAAGTGTATCCAAGCTCAATAAGGGGGTTAACCAAGGACCCTATTAGGTGATTTCAACCTCTAAAGGGGGTGACATGTCCATGGTACATCCCTCAAGTGGTTCATGGCATATAATAAGTAATAGAATAGAGTGGAAATCAGGGGAAACATCTAGACCACATGTCATGGTGTAGGGGTAGCTATATTGAGGGAAGCCCACACTTGGGTATATGAGTGTAGGAGGGAGAAAATCGTTGTACATGAGTTACCCCAACCTTTGTTTGGGTAGATCTCATGTTTTACTTTTCCCCATGTGCTAAATTTGTATGTCCCGATCATCTTTTGCATTTTGTGGTACCTTTCCTGTTGAGAGTGACCAAATTATGCTTTTTATTTTCTTTTTAGTTGGAACATCCTCTGGACCATAGAACATTGTTCCAGACCTGACCCAAGGTGTGGACAAGGGGAGGCTTACCCTATGTAGACCCAGATGGGGAAAGAGATGAATGGGGCTAAAATGAGTGGAAAGGGAATAATATAGGTGGTATCGGGAAACGTGACCACACAACCAAAATCAGAATTTCCCAAGTAGTGTCATTCCTAAAGCTAATGGCTAGTAAAGGAGATCCCACAGGACTAAGATACAAGGGTAACCACAAAATCGGGTAGTGGAGACAAGAATACAAATCTAACTCACACTTTCCGTCGAATTCCCCCACCAATCCATGCCCAAAACTGCCCATGAAAAGTAAACAAAATTACTCAACCAAACCAATGAGAAGTCATACCTTTGGGGTCGAGAAGCCCACCTTCAAACATACATTCATAATAGATGGGTGAGGGACCACATGGTTGGCTTAGGTGGCAGAGAAAATGGCATGTCGAGCTATCTGAGGGATGCAAGGGGCTGTTGGGTACCGACTAAGGATCATCGAGGAGAAAAAAATTCTCATATATGCACTACTCACAGGTGGTGGGTAACACTCCCAATAGACCATCATGCCAACTTGAAAGAACATCTTTTGGATTCCCTCACTAAGCCATTGGGCCAATTTAAAAGAACATCTTTTGGGCCATGCCATCCAATTTATTCAAGTGCAAATTTATTTTAGAGCACAAAAAAAAATGTGTAGTTTTGTATTGTTTAAATTGTATTTTTGAATGTTATAGAGATACATAACATGTGTATTGAGCTATTTTATCAGCACTTATTAAACTGGTTTTCTTGTTATTAATGTATTTTTAAATATACATCAATATTAATTCATACTAAAATATTTTATTCATAACTATTGGAAAAATTATTCTATACAACATTAAAATATTTTCTTTTAACATTTTTGTTCTTTATATATTATTATATATATATATATGAAGTTTGATATCACCTATTATAATATTTTTGAAAAGTATAAGTTTTAAACATCTTTTACTCACTATTTTTTTTTTTACTTCTAATTACTTTAGATGAAATTTATATTAGGTCATATAGACAACTATATATATAATTATATATATTATATAGATATATATAATATTATATATTATATATATATAGATATAGTCTATGTTACTTTTCTATTTAGAGAACATTTTATTTTTATTTTAACACTCATAGACATACTTACATATCACTTTGAAGTTGTGCATATATTTGATATACCCCTATTGACATATATCAACAACACAATATCAACAACATTTTAATATAATTGTACGAATTAAATAAAAAATAACTTTTAATTTAATATTATGATGATGATGATGATGGTTAACGTCCACTGAGACCAAACTTTGGTCTATCAGACCTAAAGAAACGAATTATTTAGTTTGACTTAAGATTTTATTCCTATGCTCAAAAAGCTTGGAGAGGAGCCTCTCGAGCTCATTATAATTTTGACATCGTAAAAGGCTATGAAGGTCAGTATTGCAACAAAGATTATGAAACTGAGATCTAATGTGGTTGTACGCAAGGCACTCTAAGAGGAAGTGATTTTCATCCTTGATGTTCATATTGTCACAGAGATGGCAGATCCTTTCCATCCATGGTGTTTTAGGAACTGCCCAACGACCCGTTTCACTATGGAGACCAAACTTTGGTCTATCAGACCTAAAGAAACGAATTATTTAGTTTGATTTAAGATTTTATTCCTATGCTCAAAAAGCTTGCAGAGGAGCCTCCCGAGCTCATTATAATTTTGACATCTTAAAAGGCTATGAAGGTCAGTAATGCAACAAAGATTATGAAACTGAAATCTAATGTGGTTGTACGCAAGGCACTCTAAGAGGAAGTGATTTTCATCCTTGATGTTCATATTGTCACAGAGATGGCAGATCCTTTCCATCCATGGTGTTTTAGGAACTGCCCAACAACCCGTTTCACTATGGAGCTCATGAGAGTTCGTTCTAATCTTGGCTATATTAATTTTCTTCTTCGAGCTAGTTAAAACAGAGAGATACTTTTGGTCTTCTAGGGTGGGGTTGATGACCTCCTTATAATATCTTAATTTTCTTTTAGCTGTTAAATCTTTCTCACACAACAATTTTTCTTTGAACTTAGAAGTAACAATATTTTTAATGTTATTAATGTTTTGCAATGCAACATTCTCGTCGATCTCCCAATGGTTTAACCAGGCCTTGGTGTCTTTATACCAACCTTGTTTCAGCTTTAGTTGGTTTTGGCTAGAATTTACAGCTAGCTTAGGAAGTCTATGGTCTCCTATGTTATTGAGTTTGTGCTTGTACAACAGAAGCCTGGTCATAGCTAGGCTCTTGATAGGGGAAAGACCCACTTCGATGAGGAGAATAGGATAGGCTGTATTGCTTTTAATTTTGAGGTTATACGTTATAAAACACTTTTGGATTTGCTCAATCTTTCTCCATGATTCTCTAGAGATGCTGCAACCCCAAACCTCACATCCATATAAGATAACACGAGTGACTAAAGTTTCAAAGAGGAACTTTTTTCTATCTCACATTACGAGGTTTGTCGTTCTAAAATTATTTTCAAAACCAAAATAAGCTTTCCACCCTCCATTAATTCTTTTCTCAATGCTATAGTTCCAGTTGAGCTTGTGATGAATATTAATTCCTAGGTACTTGTAAGAAGACACTTCCTCTAAGTTACTATTGTCATACATAAAATTAGCGTAAGTGTCCTTCTTGGATTTGATAATCATAACTTTTGTTTTGTCAGTGTTAACAGTGATACCTATGGTAGAGCAGAAATCCTCAAGAAGTCTAAGTTTCTTATCAAGATCAGATGGGCACCTTGTGAGAAGAACAATATCGTCAGCATAGAGAAGAAGGATAATGATTATCCAAGCTAAGATCGTGCTAGCATAGCCTACTTCCTCTAAACAACCTTCTAGCTTGTCGATGTAAATGCCAAATAGGGTAGGGGAGAGGGGGCAACCTTGTTTAACTCCGATATTACTCTTAATATCTTTCGACCACCTCTCATTTCTCTTTAACTTGGCAATTACATTCTTGTATAACCTTATAGTGGCAGCTTTCAACTCGAAAGGAACCTTTAGCTCTTCTAATCTATTCCATATGTTGTTTCCAGGAACCATATCGAAAGCATTTCTAAAGTCCACAAAGCAACAAAATAGATTGGATTTATCATTGCGGCATTCCTCCACAATGATCCTAAGCGTAACGAGGTGGTCCGTTGTTGAGTGTTGCCTTCTAAAACCCGCTTGGCCTTTAGCCCGCTTACCTTCACATTCAAGCGATTTGTATCCTTAAGTAATGCTCAACTTATTTTCCAAAATAATACCATATAACTTGGCTAAGAGAGGGTTGATCATAATTTTCCGATAATTAGAGGGGTTATTTGTATCCCCACTTTTAAAAATAGGGATAATGAGGCTCTAAGTCCATGGTTTAGGGAAGCCTTGCTTGACCGCTTGATTGAAAAGCTTGTGGATGTGGGGGATGAGGACAAAACCTCCAATTTTTAAGATTTTTGCCTGGTAACCTTCAATGTCCTTAGCTTTCCCATTTGCCAAGCGTTTAACCCCAAAATAAATGTCTTCTAATGAGAAAACTTCTTTCGTTGGGAGCAAGATTTCAAAGTTATCCATGACATTTGGAGATTCATAAAGCTTTTTAAGATAGGAATTCCAGTCTAGTAAAGCAATTTTATTATTATCTTTAGTTTTCCTAGTTAGAATCTGCCTCCATAATTTCTTAGGAGTTATCTTAGAGAGATGTAAGAGAGTCTCTTGTCTTTTATGAATATACTGCCTTTTTTTTCCTTTTAGTTAGGGCTTTGTATGTTTTTATACAATCTTTATCATACCATGGGTTGGTTTTGCTATTTCTTTTATTACTTGAAACTTTAATTGAGAACTTGTTAATAGAATATGAGAGGGTTGTAGTAAAATTATGATAAAGGTCTTCTATGTTGCCTATACTAGATAAAGGAAGCAAATTAGTTTTTAATTCATTTAAAAAGAGATCATTTTTATTTCTATCAAAGATTAAGTTCTTTTGACTATAAAATTATCTTCTATGGGATCTCTATGCATGACAAAATTGAGAGTTATAAGTAGAGGCCTATGATAAGAGTCTGGCTCGTGGTCGTTTAAGATGTCAAAATTTATTATTTCGTTGTATAAAGGGAGATTGGAAATAACATAGTATACCACGCTGCTACCAAGCCCATGGATGCAGGTCATCTGGCTAGAATTGGGCCACTTCTTTAGACCGTTGCAAATTATGAGATCTTGAGCACTACATAGCTTGACTAGTTACAACCCAAACAAATTCTCCCCGAGGTCTTCAGAGCTCCTTTTGTACCGGATAGCTAGAGTAAGGTCCTCGTCTAACCAAAGAGGATTAGGGTTGGAATAATTGCTTAGAAGAATAGCTTAGTTGCTTGAAGTTCGAGCATTAAAGTCACTCATTAAAAAGATATTACCTTCATTCCTTAGGCTATAAATATTATTCTCTAAACCATTGTAAGGACTATTTTTATCTAGATTCTTTTTCTTATAGAAGTTAGAATTAATGGGGGGAAAATAACAGATTGCTATGTAGATCTTTTTATCATTAATGTCAGTGATCTTTATCCAACTATATTGGTTGTAAGGGTCATTTTTACAAATACTAGCATGGGAGGAGATGTTCTTCTTAATGTAAGAAGCTATACCCCAATGCCTCAATGGGAGGATCACTTGTTCCAGGTAGACCATAGTACAAAGCCATCTATGTTAAGGACCTTAGATTCTTCGTGCTCCCAAGTTTCAACAAGCAAAATAATATCAACATCATTTGAGATCCAACTTAGCTTGGGGCCTTTGTTCCATGGAAAGCCCTGACAGTTCCAAGAAAGAATCCGGAGCATGTTGAATTGTTATTTATTACTATCTTTTTGGTTTTTATCTCGAATAACGACTTTTCTATTTCTGATTATTGCCCATTTTCCTTTCTTCCTAGCTTCTTTTACCTTTTGAACCTCATTTTTTAATTCAGTTTGATCTTCTGGAATGAAATCTTCATTTATAAATATTCTCGTTCCTTTTAGACTTGAGGTTTTACTAAGTATGTCATATCTATGGTCAGTAGAGCTCACCTTTATGCGGATCAACGTTTTTTTATTCTTAGTTAATTTCCCCAACCTCGTGGCTTCTGTACGACACATTGTTTCAATTTGTAATCTATTATGTAATTCTATCTGGGGTATGTCTAAAGTATTCTCGTCTACTTCCTTTTCCAAACTGAAAATTATAAGGTTCAAGGCCTTTTTGTTAAGCTCATAATCTAATTCTATCAATTTTTTCATTTCATCTTTAATTAATTTGATATCTAATTTACTTACCACACTATTAAATAATAAAAATAAACCTTATAATCGGTTATGCAAATGTATATATTACAAATATATAATATTGTACCATGTCCGTGCGTATAAACAATGCATAAAGATAAAGATAGAATATTGCACATATTTCACTAACATTTCCATCGTTCCATGCGCATAAATATGAAAGATGACATCATATTGGAATTCTATTATATAGTTTTGTTTAAATATGATGGTATCATTGTCCTCGACTGTATGGCGTTATGTTCCATAGACTATGGACCAATGATTTTTTAAATGCAACAAAGCCGCAATCCTCGTGTTACCGTAAAGTTAAACGGTATTTCTATGATTGTTTGAGTGGTTTTGGTTTTACATTATTTCTGTATGTTTGTACTTCTATGATGGTTTGAGTGGTTTTGGTTTTACATTATTTCTATATGTTGAGGTGTCTCTATTATGTTATTATGTTGTTCAGGGTTACATTTAATCTTTTATTATTATTATTACTACTACGGTTTATTGTGACATGTTGAAAGGGGTAATGGTTATTGGTTAAGATATAAATTTATGTATTTTAATATTTTTTATTTAGTTTTTTAGTAACCGTTGAGAGGGGTGGTGGTTTAATAAATAATTAAAATGTAAATTTATTTTTTAATAATTTTAATTAAATTTATTTGAAATTTGATAGAAATGTATATATTTTAGCTGTGATTTTGTATAATTTTGGAATATTTTACGACTCTTTTTTGAACGACAAAAATCATAATTTAATTAAAAATTATTTCCATGAACTGAGGGAAAAAAAAAAATTAGAAAACAACTATGTAACTGAAAAAGAAAAAGTGAAGAAAAAGTATTATATTAATTTATTATTTTATTGATACTTTGGTAGAAATTCCGCGCCGAGCCATGAAATGATCGCAGGGATAAATTGACAGCTTCACTTGCAGCCGTAAACGGGCACGCTGCCCTTAAAACTGTGTACTGTACTCGGTACTTCCTTTATTACCACATTGTCAATTGATTTGAGGGATCTTTATTACCACATTGTCAATTGATTTGAGGGATCAGACAGACGCCAGGTTTCTGCTCTGTCAAAATATGGGAAGTGTATTGCAGTGGAAACTTATTTTCTCATCAGCACAGAGTCCACAGTAACAGGAATCGCCCAATCTCTCCAATTGGGAATTCCTCTGCGATCCCCGATCAGAGAGGAGCAGCAGCAGCACTGCCGGGAGCGAAATGTCATTCGGGAGCAATTCTGGAACTTCAGATGAACATCGTTTCTCCAGGTTTGGATTTCGATCATCTTTATCAGAAATTGAGAGATGGCTGGACAATCAGCTAACGATTTCTACAACCCATCTCATTTCTTTCCTCAGTTCGCCTGAAGGGCTTGATATACTGAGACAGATAGCAGACAACCGTTCTCTGTCGTCTCAGATTGTCATCAAATTGGCCAAACTTGTAACTCAGGATGGCATAAGATGTAGCGTGGAAAGGTTTGAAACCAATAAAATATACGGAGCATTTCTGGGGTCGGCATTTCTCACGCAGATTCAATCCCATGTCGGAGCCATGATGGAGCCGAAGCCCAAGGATTTATGGCCCTTTCTTCATCTTTTGGAAGAGATGCAAAATCGAACAGCTGATGGATGGAGGTTCCTTCCAGCTGAGACTTTTAGAGAAGCCATTGATGACATTCCCGAGGGCGCTGAAAAGATTGAAGTGTATCGACAATTTTGCAAGCTCATCGAATATCGAAATAAAATGAAAAGGCTTCAGCAACTTTCAAAGTCTGAAGAGCAACACCAGGTAAGGGTGGGTTATTCTAGCCATCAATGAATACTGTGTTCACTTAATGATATAAAAAATACAGTATACTAGTCCTTTGGCTAGGTAGAGAAATTTGGTTTTTACAGGTTCTGTAGTTCAATATCGAGTAAAACTATATACATCTGCTCTGAGCACAATTTTTTCAGTTAAAAACAAAATACTGGACTGGTCTTTTTCCATCTTTATGTTTAGTATTTATAAAAATCTATTTCAAAATACAGGTTTTATGCTTCTTATTTATTGATTAACATTTTTTTTCCAGTTAAAATCAAAATCCTGGATTGGTCTTTTTTTCATCTTTATATTGAGTATTTATAAAAATCTATTTCAAAATACAGGTTTTATGCTTCTTATTTATTTATTAACATTTATTCAATTTAGTTTAGGTATTTTTATGTAGGGTAGTTGAAGTAGGTGACAATTTCTCACTGGAAATGTAAATTTTCTCACTGTTTTTGGAAAATCTGGTTGAAATTTTTGGAAATCTGTTGTAGTTGTCAAGTTATAAAATTTTAGATGTCTTTAAAAATTTAAATTTATGGAAATCTATTGTAGTTATCAAGTTAAAGAATTTTAGATGCCCTAAAATGTTTACGGGTGTTCATCTATTTCTATCTTCATAATTAGTTTTAAAATACTTATAAATCAAAATTTTACAAAATAGAAAACATCTAATTCAGATTAAAAAAGTTACTATCCAAATAAAATTGTAACCTCTTTAAACATTTTTTATACCAATAACATTAATATATTTTAAAATAAATTTGTGATAATCTTAATTTTTTCAAATAAAAATTATATAAATAATCTAAATTTAATAGTTTGAAAATATATTGGGTTGTGTAATGCCCCAGGAAAATGTAAATATTTTACTTTATTGTGGTTAAAAAAAAACTGAAAATGACATTATTAAATTGTTTTGGAATTTAATGGTATTATTATTTTCTTTAATATGATAAGAAAATGTTTTCTTGGAAAAATGTTGTCAACTTCTGAGAGGGAAGTTGGAGAAAATCAGTTGCAGTGAACTGCAACTCTAACCACCTCCCCTAACTGGGAAGTGTTCCAGAGGAAAAGGGGAGGAAAAGGGTTGGTTGCGCGGTAGAGACAGGCAAAGAGAGAGAAAAGGAAAGAAGCGGTAGAGAGAGGCAAAGAGAGAGAAAAGGAAAGAAGCGAAGTGGCTAAGTCTGGTGATGACCAGATAGCCCTACTCGCTGTTGAGCACTTGCAAAGAGAGAGAAAAGGAAAGAAGCGAAGTGGCTAAGTCTGGTGATGACCAGATAGCCCTACTCGCTGTTGAGCACTTGCAGAAGACTGCGGTCTAGCAAGAAGCAAGGGGTGAGATTCGGGTAGAAGGGGGGAGATTTGGGTCCTAAAGGACAAATCGGTTGGTTGGTTTAAGGTCGGGTGGTTTGAAGACAGCAGACCCTGATTCAGGTGACTGTTAGAAGCAGAAGCAAGGGGGGAGATTCTGGTCCTAAAGGACGAATCGGTTGGGTGGTTTCAAGGTCAGGTGGTTTGAAGACAGCAGACCCTGATTCAGGTGACTGTCAGAAGCAACTTATCAGCCAGAAGGTATGTAAGAAGCTAGGGAGATTTGGGTAGCAAAGGGGGAGATTCGGGTCCTAAAGGACAAATCGGTTGGGTGGTTTCAAGGTTGGGTGGTTTGAAGACAGCAGACCCTGATTCAGGTGACTGTCAGAAGCAACTTATCAGCCAGAAGACTCCAGACTCCAGGTATGTAAGAAGCTATGTATTAGGATTATACTAGAAGACTCCAGGTATGTAAGAAGCTATGTATTAGAATTATACTAGAAGTCTGTATAATGTTACTCCAGACTCCAGGTATGTAAGAAGCTATGTATTAGGATTATACTAGAAGACTCCAGGTATGTAAGAAGCTATGTATTAGAATTATACTAGAAGTCTGTATAATGTTAATTTTGTTTCCTCCTCGGTTTTTTTTCTCCATGCATTGTGGAAAGGGAGTGACAGAATCCTTCTTATAGGAAAGAGGGAAAAAGCTGAGAGAGGAAATGGCTGTTCTCCCAGGGAATTTATAATAATGATAGTGTTTGTCTCATGCGATAAATCTGAAACTTGTTTCTTTTAAAAAAAGGGTTTTGAGAGATAATTGCGGGATTGGTCTACTGGGAGACTCTCTCTTAGAAATTGCTGTAGGTAGAAACATAGCAAACCAGAACCATAAATTCATGGGTTCTGAGTCTCTAAAACTCCTCTTGCAATAAAGAAAAAAAAAAGAAATAACATTTATTTAAAAAGAGATAAATAGAACTCGTTCTTTAAATCTGATATTACACGTAATATCAGAAAACAACGTGAAGAAAATCTAATGAACAGATTAGAACCTTGAACAATTGCGGGCAACGGTGTGCATATAAACAAAATTACTGAACGGCATAGCCGCAACTGTGGGGAGATGCAGACTTTACAGTTAGGGTTAGTGACCCATTCTTCGCATCCAAAATTCATTTGGAAGGACAGTGAGATAATGATTCAAGTAAAATCACCCATATACGTAAAGAAAGACCGTAAACAAATTCTTTAGGACTCGGCCCATACAGAATTGATCATCTCAGAGTGAATGCATAACTGTGGGCGAATTTAAGGAATAACCCTGTAGGATATAAACAGATTGTGGCATGCAGGGGTCGTATATCATTTTATGCCTCGTAAGAAAATTAAACTAGGGTGGGAACAAAACCCTTGCTATCGTGGGATGCACGTTATACAAAACATTTTACAATATGAAAAATAGAACATTGTTCATTATGAAAACATAACCCCGCTGGCAACGGAGGGGCATGGAACTACAACATACATCATATTAATAACGGCAAAATTACATTGCTACAGCGGCATAATCAGTAAAATTCCACAACTTACATTAACAAGGGGTTTGTATATACCGTGTAGGCAACTACCCATTGAACTGACTGAATGCAACCTGTAGAAAACCAGACCAGTAGATGGAAAATAAAAAGGAAAAACTGGTTTTATGCATGATTACATTGGGTGCATGAACAGCCGTAAACTCAAGAATCAAAGTATTCTCCAGTGGTAGAACCCAAGTAAAATTATTTAACAGAACAGTCATTACATGAACAATAATGTAACAGAGCTCGAGGGCTCCTCCAAAATACAGCCTACAGTTTAAAGATATAACCCTCTTGAAGGAAGGATTCATAGCCCTGTGTGAGCCGGACTGGTTCGTCAGGTTTGAATCCTGTAAACACTCTGCCATTACGCGAAAGAGAAAACAAAACTGTAAGGAATGGGACAGAGGGCCTCTCTAGCCGACAAAGGCAATACGCAGCTCTACTTATTCAGAAGGACCCTCGTGACTTGCTGTAGTTTTTAACAAGACATGTATAGAACGCAAAAGGTATATGGAAGCATACCTGTCTGTCGAGAGTGAAGACGGCCACACCCGCGCCCATATATGATTCATAGGAAATAAGAAGCAGAATCCACACCTATAGACAGCAACACAAAGCTGCGGTATGTTAGAGACCATAACTCTGAGCCGGAATTAAAAAGAAAAGAAACTGTAATTTTTAGACAGATAACCATGTGAAAAACACTCACCAAGGACCTCTGCCGTGGAAGGAAATAGCTTCAAGCCAACCTGGTAACGCGGCTAGGTCGCAGAACGGTAGCCTTCCTTTGTCAAGTCTGGGCTCTGAGCCTGCTGGATGCTGTGGAGGAAATGGAGTAATGCAGAGCCGATCCAAATGTTTTGTGGAAAGTCATGTTGAAGCAATAAACCCAATTGATTTGCCTCGAACCAGCCCCACCCTAGATGGGCAATTCCCCATCTCCACACCCGAGGGCGCAAAGGCAGAGGAGCCTCCATCACGTGATCAAGTCAGTCTACATGAATGCCATAGGCCAAGTGGACCGGAAACAGCATGGGGCATTTATATGGATGCCGTTGTGAAGGTTTGACAAAGCGTGAAAGATCTCAGTAGGTTCACCACTGGTTCACCAGGAGTTGGCTATCAGAAAAGAACTGACAGACACAGAGAAAGAGCAAGCTTGTGACAGAAGCCCCTGCTGAAAATTGGTATCAGAGCCAGTAGTCTAAAGGTTGGTACTCAGAAACTTACTCATTTTAAAATGGAATCTTTGGGAAAATCTGTTTCATTCAGAGAGCTTGAAGAAGATCAGAATGAAGAGAGTCCTCTCAGGAAAATGTTTGAAAATAATGCAAACAGAACTTTGAATTCTGTTGATAAAACATATGCAGAAAGTCAACCTTCTGCCAGGTGGGCACTACCAGACATTACACCTTCTGAAGTTTATAGCGACTTAGCCCCATTTCATCTAATTGCTGCCTCTAGGATTAGCATTAAAGAGTCAGTTAGTCAAGTTGAAGAAAATTCTGATAGTATCCAGACTATCCCCCTGCTTGATCCCCAATCTCTGCAAGCAGAAGCCAAAAAATTGAAAACAAATTACCTACATCTTGGTTGTATAAGGGTTGGCATTAATCCTTTGGTTCATAAAGGATTAAATACATTTGTGCTTGCTACAGTTAGAGATCTAACGCACAATAAATACATAGATTCTATAATTGGTGGAATTGTTGCTCCTCTGTCTGATGGCCCAGTATACTTTGATTGTTATCCAAACTTTTCTGTTTATACTTTTGATGAGACCATCAAGGATATTCTACAGCTACAAATTCATACTACTGGATTTGATATGAAAAAGAAAAGAAATAATATTGCCATTCAGACCAAAGCCTGTTTCAGACATACCAACACTTTGTGGCCAGCAATCCGCCATACCCCCAGTCGGGACTCTAAGTCAAGTGTTGTAGTCAAAACCGACCCAAAAAATCAAAAAGTTGAGCATCAGTTGATAAAATGGGAAACTCTAGAGTTCCCAAAACATTGGATTGTTAATCGCTCTAGGCCGCAACTCCCCATGAACATTACGTCAGCCAACATAACCGAGAATGCCTCAACTGCAGTAATATCTTTTCCCCGAAGCTCAACCATTGATCGAAGAGGAATAGATGCTGCCTGTAAAATGTCCAGATATTACAGAGATCCCTCCACTATAGATACC
>APFE031691941.1:3739-15964 GCA_000404065.3 Pinus taeda | reverse complement strand
AATATTTATGTTTTATGTTTTACTATTTTTAACAATATTTTTTAAGATTATTATACTAATAATTATAAGTAATTAATCCATGATATTACTATATTGTTTGTCTGTTTTATGTTTTATATTTTACTATATTATAACACTATCATACTAATCATTATAGTTATTAATTCATGTTATTACTATATTGCTCATTTGTTTTATCTTTTGTGTTTTACTATTTTCTATCACTATTATACTAATCATTATCATTACTTAATTCATGTTATTACTATATTAATAATTTTAATTCATCTTATTACTATATTGCTTGTTTGTTTTACGTTTTATGTCTTACTATATTGTAACGCTATTGTGTAAGACTATTATACTAATCATTATCATTATTTAATTCATGTTATTACTATATTAATAATTTTAATTCATCTTATTACTATATTGTTTGTCTGTTTGTCTGTTTTATGTTTTACTATATTGTAACACTGTTATACTAATCATTATAATTATTATTTCATGTTATTACTATATTGTTTGTTTGTTTTATGTTTTATGTTTTACTATTCTATAACACTATTATACTAATCTTTTAAATTATTTAATTCGTATTACTACTATATTAATAATTTTAATTCATCTTATTACTATATTTTTAATTTTAATTCATCTTATTTTTTTCCAGAGAAAAAAACGGTAACTTTTATTAATAAAGTAATAAAAAAGTTACACCAGCTTAAGCGAATAATACTCAGCTCAAGACACCAACCTGGTCTTAACGAGCTTTACACAGATAACGCAACGTTAGAGAACTAACGTGCACAAAGAATGAGAGAAAAGAGAAAGAAGAGAAACAGAAGAAAAAGGGAAAGATAAGACAACCAAGTCAAAATTTCCGTCCCTTTTTCTTTTCGACCTTGCGCCACTCTCCTTGAGTGGGCTCGTTCGGAACAATGACCAAATGAGACACAGAATTCTGCACTCCTGTTTCTTTGTCTGAGTCTGATGTATCAGATTGATGTTTTTGTTTATTGCCCCCCATACTTTGGTCCGTGCCAGTCAGCTCAGCCTGATCATGGTGAGTCTCTGCCTGGTTTGAAAGAAACTGTGGAGTCTTCTGATCTGATGTGTTTTTCTTCTGGTCCCCTGTTTCATCATTCTCTATAGTAATGTCATCATCTTCTTCTTCTGTTTCTTCGTCTTCTTTGTTTGAAGAGGCTTTCTTTTCAGCTGCATTCTTCTTCGCTATCTCATCAATATTCTGCCATCCCTTTGGCTTCCTTTGTTGTGGCTTGTTTTTGTTCTGGCTTTTGCATGCGTTGAGCAAATGTCCTGTTTGTTGACATCCCCTGCATCTAAAAGCTGTATTCTCATAGTCCAGAGGTTGTTTCCATTGCGTGTTGTTGAAAGTTAAAAAGATACTTTCAGGTAGTGCTTTGCTCAGGTCTACTTCAACACATATCCTGGCAAAGGTAAAGATGCCTTTTATGTGTCTATCTGGATCAACCTTTAGCATTTTGCCCAGGGTATTCCCTATAACTGATAGCGTATTATGATGCCAGAAATGTATTGGAAGATTATACAATCTTACCCATACAGGCATCCTAGAAACCACCATTGTATTGGGGTCGAAACCTGGGAACCATGGGGTGATAAACAGACCCGCATTGCCCCAGAACCATGGTCCTTCACTGAGAGTTTTTTCCTTTTCTTCTTCTGTGTAGAAATTTACTATAAAAAAACCCTTAGAGCATAGATTGATTTGACAGTTTTTTGTCCAGGTCGTGTGAATCCACTGATACAACGCATCGGTTTTGGGCCAGAAACCATTAAATATGCAAATAACAACGTTTTTTATTAGATCTGAAAATATATATTTTACCTCTGGTAGATCTAGTGATATGGAAGGGCTTTCTGGGGCTTGGTCCACGATATACTGCCCAGGAGGAGTATGGGCAGCTGTAGGTTCTTTCCCTTTCGGAGAAGCTTTCCCTTTAGCTGCATCGCAATAGGAGCCTGTGGGTTTTGAAGAGGTTCCCTTAGATCCTCCCCGCAGTCTGTGATTAAGGACAATAGTTGAGTCCTTTGCAACCCTGTAATGCTGGAGAGAAAGCTGATCCTGCATGCATTGCCCAGAAAACATTAGAATTTGTAAAGTAACTGGAATTCCCAGTTTGACCTGGATCTCTCCTTTTAGATCCAATACATTCATCCTGTCCCAGATCTGCATGCAGACGTGACTTCCCGCAGTTGTTTTGATGAAAATTTGTATCAGATCCACTCTGTCTGCTTTAGCCAGGTCCTGTTCTTCGCATTTTTGTTCTGGATCTAGCAAAACCCCAGTTTCTTTTTGTCTGGATCGTTTCAAATCCGAAAGATCCGCCTTTTTTTTCCAACATTTTCCTTGATCTAGATTGCCGTTGACCGGATCTAGATCCCTGCTGTGGGAAACTCCCAAAAGCCTATCGCAGACTGCTGGCCCTCTGACCGAAAGAGGCAGCATGAAAGGAGAAAACCAGATCTGCAAAAGGGTTTGTAAGATAGTCGTCAGGTTCCATAGATCCAGTACCAAACATCCCCCCCGAAGTTTTATTTCATCTCTGCCTTTGATACCCGGCCCAGAAACCTTAGATCGATTCCATATCCAGCCAGCGGAGGGGACGAGACTGCCGTCCATGAGCAGGGCGATTGCGATGAAAGCGCCATCACAATCCCGTGGCCAAGAAAAGGGGACGAACCCCGGGCTTCGTTCTTTTTTGAACAGGGCAAGAAAAACCTTCCCATCGAAAGGTATCATCCGAAAACGGAGATAGTTTGCAGAGATGGATAGCCCGTCCGTCGAACCTCTGGTCCATCTGCAGCAGGAAACTTCGTTTGGTTCTGTGGCGGCGGCTCTGAAGCAGCGCCTGGAAACCCTAGGACCGAGACAGACCTCCATCGCTTCAACTCCTTCGAGCAATCCTTAATTCATCTTATTACTATATCGTTTGTTTGTTTTATGTTTTATGTTTAACTATTTTGTAACACCATTACACTAATCATTATTATTATTTAATAATTGCTATTACTATATTGTTTGTTTCTTTTTATGTTTGACTATTTTGTAACACTATTATACTAATAATTATCAATATTTAATTCATGTTATTACTATATTGTTTGCTTGTTTTATGTTTTATGTTTTACTATATTTTAAAACTATTATACTAATCATTATCATTATTTAATTCATGTTATTACTATATTGTTTGTTTGTGTTATCTTTTATGTTTTACTATTTTGTAACACTATTATACTAATCATGATCATTATTTAACTCATGTTATTACTATATTAGTAATTTTAATTTATGTTATTACTATATTATTAATTTTAATTCATCTATTGTTATATTAATAATTTTATTCCTATATTGTTTATTTGTTTTATGCCTTACTATTTTGTAACACTATTATGCTAATCATTAGCAATATTTAATTCATGTTATTACTATATTGTTTGCTTGTTTTAGGTTTTATGTTTTTCTATTTTGTAACACTATTTTGTAACTCTATTACACTCATCATTATCATTATTTAATTCATGTTATTACTATATTAATAATTTCAATTCATGTTATTACTATGTTGTTTGTTTTTTTTATGTTTTATGTTTTACTATTTTGTAACACTACTGTACTAATCATTATCTTTATTGAATTCATGTTATTACTATATTGCTTGTCTGTTTTATTTTTTATGTTTTACTATTTTGTAGCACTATTTTGTAACACTATTATACTAATCATCATAATTACTCAATTCATGTAATTACTATATTAATAATTTTAATTCATTTTCTTACTATATTGTTTTTGTTTTATATTTTTTTTTTTACTATTTGTAACACTTGTATACTAATCATTATCCATTATTTAATTCATTTATTACTATATTAATAATTTTAATTCATGTTATTACTATATTGTTTGTTTGTTTTATGTTTCATGTTTTACTATTTTTAACACTATTTTGTAAGATTATTATAGTAATCGTTAAAAATATTTAATTCATCTTACTTGTATATTAATAATTTTAATTCATGTTACTACTATATTTTTTGTTTGTTTTATGTTTTATGCTTTACTATTATGTAGCACTATTATACTAATCATTATCATTATTTAATTCATGTTATTACTATATTGTGTGTTTGTTTTATGTTTTATGTTTTACTATATTGTAACACTATTATACTAATAACTACCATCCTTTAACTCATGCTATTGCTATATTAATAATCTTAATTCATGTTCTTACTATATTATTTATTTGTTTTATGTTTTATATTTTACTATTTTGTAAGACTATTATACTAATCATTATAATTATTGAAATGATGTTATTACTCTATTAATAATTTTAGTTCATGTTACTAGTATATTGTTTGTTTGTTTTATGTTTTATGTTTTACTATATTTTAACACTATTTTGTGACACTATTATATTAATCATTACCATTATTTAATTCAGGTTATTGCTATATTTATAAATTTAATTCATGTTATTTTTATGTTGTTTGTTTGTCGTATGTTTACTAATCATTATCATTATTTAATTCATGTTATTACTATATTAATAATTTTAATATACGTTATCAATATATTTTTTTGTTTGTTTTATGTTTTATGTTTTACTATCTTGTAACACTATTACACTAGTCATTATCATTATTTAGTTCATGTTATTACTATATCAATAATTTTAATTCATATCATTACTCTATAGTTTTTTTTATTTTTTTTATGTTTTACTATTTTGTAACACTATTTTCTGACACTATTACACTAATCATTATCATTATTTAATTCCGCTTATTACTATATTAATAATTTTAATTCATGTTATTACTATATTGTTTGTTTGTTTTATGTTTTACTATATTGTAACACTAATTTGTAACACTATTATACTAATAATAATAATTCTTTAATTCATGTTATTACTATATTAATAATTTTCTTGTTTTATGTTTTATGTTTTACTATAATGTAACATTATTTTGTAACACTATTATACTAATCATTATCATTGTTTAATTCATGTTATCACTATATTAGTCATTTTAATTCATGTTATTACTATATTAATAATTTTAATTCATGTTACTACTATATTGTTTGTTTTTTTATGTTTTATGTTTTACTATTATGTTACGTTGTTTTGTAACACTATTATTCTAGTGGTTATCATTATTTAATTCATGTTATTACTATATTGTTTGTTTGTTTTATGTTTTATGTGTTACTATATTGTAACACTATTTTGTAACAATATTATAGTAGTCATTATAATTATTAATTCATGTTATTACTATATTGTTTGTTTGTTTTATGATTTATGTTTTACTATCTTGTAACACTATTTTGTAATACTATTTTGTGACATTAGATTTTTTTTACAGAAACAGGTAGTGGATTATTAGAAACTTGGCCTTAATGCCAAAAAGCGGATTAAAAAGGGTGAGTCTAAAATGATAAGTGTCAAG
Source organism: Pinus taeda (assembly GCA_000404065.3). NCBI lineage: Eukaryota > Viridiplantae > Streptophyta > Pinopsida > Pinales > Pinaceae > Pinus > Pinus taeda. Next base: position 10,450 of record APFE031691941.1, on the reverse strand, counting down.
CAGCCTTACAAGACCGTGACACTTATGATTAGCTCACATCTTTTCTTAGCTACAACTATATCGTCTATTTCAGAGTTTTTCCCAAGCTTGTGGGTACGAACATACTGATTTAACAGAAAGCAATAAAACATGACAATGATCTAATTTAAGGAATTGGTTCCCATATTTCCTGTTCACCTTTGAACAGAGCAGAAGACTTAAGAAAGGCTGCTTTGTTAGCTTCATTGTCTGCATCCTTATTATTGGCTCTCAACAAATGATAGACACTTAAATTATGGAAAGAGTCACCAAGATCTAAAATTTTGTGTATCAGCCTTGCTAGGCTTAGGTCCTTTGTCTCAAAACGAGTCACCATAGTGTTGATAATAACCTGAGAATCTCCAATATCGTTGACCTCCCTAATTTTCAGCACTTTCAGAATCTTGAGTCCTTGAAAAAGAGCCAAAGCCTCAGGTTGGATGTTGGAAGCGATGCGCAAGCCCCAGGCAAAGTTGTGGATCCTAGAACCAGCTGGGTTTAATATAACTCCTCCAGCACCAACCCTTCTAGGATTTCCCTTAGCAGCCCCATCAAAAAATAAGGAGTGCATTTACTAGTTTGCAATCCATCCTTGGAGCTCGTTTTCCGTAACCCTTATTTTCAAAACTTTTAGGAGGGGGATACTCTTTACCAATTTTTGGAGTTGTACGTCGAGAGAAGAGCCCCTGTTTTTATCCTGTTGGGTGAGATTTAAATCATCTTTGAGGTCTCTTAGACACTCTTTTAACTCACATTTTATTTTAACTGCCACTAGCTTGATGTCCTTCTCGCAATTTTGAAAAATCCTTTTGTTTCGCTCTAGCTAGATCTGTGAGTAGATAATTTTAGGGATAATTAACCAAGCCGCTCTAATAATTTTGTTTTTTGGAGGAGGACCAAGGTACCTTTGTAGCCATCTATCAAAAAAACTAGCAGTGGAGGAAGGTAACTCGATGCTGGGACTCAGAGTGTCCAGTAGCACGGACCAAATCTGCAAAGAAAAGGAGCAATCTAGCATCAAATGTGAAACGGTTTCCTAGTTTGCCTTCCAAAGTCTGCACCTTGAAGGTTCATGGAAGCCACTCTTCAACATATTATTGTTAATCAAGATTTTGGAATGGCATAACAGCCAATTAAAAAAATCAATTTTTGGCAGTGAAGGGTGGTACCAAATCCCTTTCCAAGGCTTTGGATTCATGGCCACATGGGGGCACTTGCACAACTTGGCGTATCCCTAAGAAACAGAATAACCACTAGCCTGCACACCCCAACCTCTAGTATCCTTGCTTTGCATCCACAATGGAGCTAATCCATGAAGTTTGGAGAGTAGTTCCTCGCGTTCTATAGCCAAATCTGGGGGCATTTCAATTTTCTATCCAGCCCAGTGAGATTCCTGCCAGACTGAGATATCCCACAGGAACGCATACCAGCATCCATCCACCTACGCAACCCTTAGAGGGAGGGGAAATATCCCAGTGGTTCCTTGTTCATATTCTGTCTGCCCAAAGGTTGATCCTTTTTCCATTGATTGTTTTTCCATTCATGTTATTACTGTATTAATAGTTTTAATTCATGTTATTACTATACTGTTTGTTTGTTTGTTGTATGTTTTATGTTCTACTATATTGTAACACTGTTATATTAATCATTATCATTATTTAATTCATGTTATTACTATATTGTTTGTTTGTTTTATGTTTTACTATTTTGTAACACTATTATACTAATCTTTATCATTATTTTATTCATGTTAATACTATATTAATAGTTTTTATTCAACGTATTACTATATTAATAATTTTATTAGTGTGTTGTTTGTATTTTTTATTTTTTATGTTGTACTATTATGTTTTACTATTTTGTAACACTATTATACTAGTCATTGTCATTATTTAATAATTGTTATTACTACGTTAATAATTTTAATTCATGTTGTTACTATATCTTTTGTTTGTTTTATGTTTTACTATTTTGTAACACTATTACACTTAACATTACTATTATTTAATAATTGTTATTACTATATTGTTTGTTTCTTTTTATTTTTTATGTTCTACTATTTTGTAACACTATTATAGTAATCATTATCATTATTCAATTCATCTTATTACTATATCAATAATTTAATTCATGTTACTATTATATTGTTTGTTTGTTTTAAGTTTTATGTTTTACTATTATGTTAAACTATTTTGTAACACTTAAATTTATGTTATTACTATATTAATAATTTTAATTCATGTTATTTCTTTATTATTTGTTTGTATTATGTTTTATGTTTTAGTATTTTGTAGCATTATTTTGTAACACTATTATACAAATCATTATAATTATTTAAATCATGTTGTTACTGTATTAATAATTTTAATTCATGTTATTACTATATTAATAATTTAAATTCATGTTATTACTATATTGTTTGTTTGTTTTATGTTTTACTATTTGTAACACTATTATACTAATCATTATCATTATGTAATTCATGTTATTACTATATTATTTGTTTGTGTTATGTTTTATGTTTTACTATTTTGTAACGCTATTTTGTAACACTATTATACTAATCATTATCATTATTTAATTCATGTTATTAATATATTCTTTTTCTGTTTTCTGTTTTATGTTTTACTATATTGTAACACTATTATACTAATCATTATAATTATTTAATTCATGTTATAACTATATTAATAATTTTAATTCATGTTCTTACTATATTGTTTTTTTGTCTTATGGTTTTTGTTTTATTGTTTTGTAACACCGTTATACTAATCATTATCATTATTTAACTCATGTTATTATTATATTAGTAATTTTATTTCATGGTATTACTATATTGTTTATCTAATTTATGTTTTATGTTTTACTATATTGTAACATTATTTTGTAACAATATTTATGTTTTATGTCTTACTATTTTTTAACAATATTTTGTAAGATTATTATACAAATAATGATAATTATTTAATTCATGTTATTACTATATTGTTTGTTCTTTATGTTTTATGTTTACTAATTTTGTAACACTTTATATAATCATATCATTATTAACTTCAGTTATATATATTAAATAATTTTAATTCATATTATTACTATACAGTTTGTTGTGTTTATGTTTTTCTATTTCTACTATTTTGTAAACTATTACTAATCTTTATGATTATTTAATTCATGTTACTACTATATTAATAATTTTAGTTCATTATTTAATAATTGGTATTACTATATTAATAATTTTAACTCATGTTATTACTATATCATTTGTTTGTTTTATGTTTTATGCTTTACTTTTTTTGTAACACTATTACACTAATCATTATTATTATTTAGTAATTGTTATTACTATATTGTTTGTTTCCTTTTATGTTTTATGTTTTGCTATTTTGTAACGCTATTATACTAATCATTATCATTATTTAATTCATGTTATTGCTATATTAATAATTTCAATTCATATTATTGCTATATTGTTTGTTTGTTTTATGTTTTATGTATTACGATATTGTAACACTATTTTGTGACGCTATTTATGTTTTATTTTTTACTATATTGTAATACTATTTTACTAATTATTATAATTATTTAATTCACGTTATTATTATATTAATAATTTTATTTCATGTTACAACTCTATTGTTTGTTTATTTTATGTTTTATGTTTTACTATCATGTTACACTATTTTGTAACACCATTATACTAATCATTATCATTACTGAATTTATGTTATTACTATATTAATAATTTTAATTCATGTTATTAATATATTAATAATTTTAACACACGTTGTTACTAAAATGTTTGTTTGTTTTATGTTTTATGTTCTACTAATTTGTAACACTATTATACTAATCATTATGATTATTTAATTCATGTTATTACTAGATTGTTTGTTTGTTTTATGTTTTACTATTTTGTAACACTATTATACTAATCATTATCATTACTTAACTCATGTTATTACTATATTATTAATTTTAATTCATCTTATTGTTATATTAATAATTTTATTACTATATTGTTTATTTGTTTTATCTTTTACTATTTTGTAACACTATTATACTAATCATTATTATTATTTAATTCATGTTATTACTATATTAATAATTTTGATTCTTGTTATTACTATATTGTTTGTTTGTTTTACGTATTATGTTTTACTATTTTGTAACACTATTATACTAATCATTATCATTATTTAATTCATGTTATTACTATATTGTTTGTTTGTTTTAGGTTTTAGGTTTTTCTATTTTGTAACACGATTTTGTAACTCTATTACACTAATCATTATCATTATTTAATTCATGTTATTACTATAATGTTTGTTTGTTTAATGTTTAATGTTTTATGTTTTACTATTATGTAACACTATTTTGTAACACTATTATACTAATCATTATCATTATTTAATTCATGTTATTACTATATTAATAGATTTAATTCATGTTATTTCTATATTGTTCGTTTTTTTTATGTTTTATGTTCTACTATATTGTAACACTATTTTGTATCACTATTATACTAATCATTATAATTGTTTAATTCATGTTATTATTATATTAAGAATTTTAATTAATCTTATACTATTAATTCATCTTATTACTACATTGCTTGTTTGTTTTATGTTCTACTATTTTGTTACACTATTATACTAATGATTATCATTATTTAATTCATGTTATTACTATATTAGTAATCTTGATTCATTTTATTACTATATTGTTTGTTAGTTTTATGTTTTATGTTCTACTATTTTCTTACACTATTATACTAATGATTATCAATTTTAGTTCATGTTATTACTATATTGTTTGTTTGTTTTATTTTTTATGTTTTACTATTTTGTAACATTATTACACTAACCATTATCACTATTTAATTCATGTTATTATTATATTAATAATTCTAATTCATGTTATTACTATACTGTTTGTTTATTTGTTTGTTTTATGTTTTACTATTTTCTAACACTATTCTATAAAACTATTGTACTAACCATTATCATTATTTAGTTCATGTTATTAATATATTGTTTGTTTGTTTTATGTTTTATGTTTTACTAGATTGTAACACCATATCGTGACACTATTTATGTTTTATGTTTTACTATATTGTAACACTATATTGTAATGCTATTTGTGTTTTATGTTTTTCTATTTTTTAACACTACTTTTGTAAGATTATTATACTAATCATTATAATTATTTAATTCATGTTATTACTATATTGTTTTTCTGTTTTATGTTTTATCTTTTACTATTTTGTACCACTATTTTGTAACGGTATTATACTAATCATTATCATTATTTAATTCATGTTATTACTATTTTTGTTTTTTGTTTATATTTTATGTTTTTCTATATTGTAACCCTATTTTTGGTAACACTATTATACTAATCATTATCATTATTTAATTCATGTTATTACTATATTAATAATTAATTCATGTTATTACTATATTAATGATTTTTATTTCATATTATTACTATATTAATAATTTTGATTCACATTATTAATATATTGTTTGTTTGATTTAGGTTTTATGTTTTACTATTTTGTAACACTATTACACTAATCATTATCATTATCTAATTCATATTATTACTATATTAATAATTTTAGTTCATGTTATTACTATATTGTTTGATTGTTTTATGTTTTATGTTTTAGTATTTTCTAACAATAATTTGCAACACTATTATACTAATCATTATCATTATTTAATGCATCTTATTACTATATTAATATTTGAATTCATGTGTTCTATTAGGCCCCTATACTACTACTGTAACCCCTTATTATTATTAGTACAACCCTCTTATTATATTGATGTACCCATGTAGTGACCATATTGTTACTATTGTGCCCCATAGAAACCCACAATTGTTATTATTGTACCCTTACATTATTGTTATGTAGGCTCTGATTTTATAATGACCCCTTAGACTCCTATATATAGAAAGGAGGTCTTTTCATTTGTATCATCCAATAATTGTTCATTTATGTAATGTAAAGGAGGTTGCCCCCTCAAAGAGGATGAATTCTAATGCGTTGATCTATCTTTTCTATCTTTTCTTGAGCTGGTTTCATAACATTTGGTATCAAAGCTTTGGATTCTAGGGTTTCGCTGCTCCAAATAGGTCATCGTTGCATTTTCGCTATAACTTTTTTTCTTTGACGTTTTAGAAGTTGAAAACAAAACCCATTTGAGAAGAATTACATTCCAAATTGGTGTCCTGGAGAAAATCGTCATAACTTTCTCTCTGAGCATCAGATTGACATTTCGCAAAAAGGTATAGAAAGAGGATGGACTGTAGTTTCTTCTAGATATTTGTCAGAGTCAAAGGTCCAAATAGTGACACATGGTAATTCATTTTATTACTATATTAATAATTTTAATCCATGCTATTACTATCTTAATAATTGTAGTTCATTTTATTACTATATTGATAATTTTAATTCATGTTATTACTATATTGTTTGTTTGTTTTATGTCTTATGTTTTATGTTTTACGATTTTGTAACACTGTTATACTAATAATTATCATTATTTAATTCATATTATTACTATATTGTTTGTTTGTTTTACATTTTATGTTTTACTATTTTATAACACTATTTTGTAACACTATTTTGTACCACTATTACACTAATCATTATCATTATTTAATTCATGTTATTACCATATTAAT
>APFE031691938.1:116266-138149 GCA_000404065.3 Pinus taeda | reverse complement strand
GTATTTGTTTTTCAGTTTCCTTAATGTGAGAATGACAAAAAGAAAACTAAGTACAGATCTGAACTATCTTTTCTCAAACTAACACTTTAGCAATTTCTTGTTCAAAAATGAAAGGAAGACTAAGACGACACTTTCAATTTCGACTTGAAAACTGCTTTCGACACTTCAAAGAATTGATGATTCAAATCAAATACAATAGCAAAAGTGTAATCAACTATCTAAAAGAGGAAGACTTTATGACACTCTTTTCTTTGACTGAAAATGACACTTGTGACACTTTCAAATCAAAAGACAATAGTTCGATTAACCTACATTTTGCAAAATAGGACTGTAAATCATGAAAAATACATAAAAAACAATCACAATTCCTTATCAATGGAGGCTGAATAATGCAAAGGAAGAAGGTTTCAATAGTGATATATTGATCATAGATAACAAAAGTCCTGGATAGAGTTGAAAACAATGAAGAAAAAACCAAAATTTGGAGGCAGAAACAGTCTCATTCAATCATCGCAGCTGTAACACAGGGAAACAAGGATGCATCTCACCTACAAGACATGGGAGGTGTGATGCATCCAGGTTTCCAATGAGAGACAGTGTGATGGTCCAAGGATGAGACTGAGCTCAGTTTTCACTCACAGTTTGCAGCTAAGTTAAGGGATTTAGGCTGAGCTAATGATATGCAGTAAACAAAAAGTATAGGGGCTGATCTAATCCACCAAGGCACTTAGGATGTTTTCACGTCAGATGTTCAGTTCATAAACTAACCCAGAGATTGACTCAAGTAGCATTGATCCACTTTGCAGTTGCATAGCAAAAGCAGTTTGAAGGCTAGCTGACTTAACTTCAGGCTCCATCTATAGTTTATAAAGCAAACAACGGTAATTAACAATCAAACTATTCGTTCCCAGTGGAGTCGCCATTTTGTTATCGGGAAAACTAGTGTCCATTTAGAGCTGCTAGTCCCACTAAGACGGCTAGCTATCTTAGAAACAAACAAACTAAAGTTACTAGTGTTTTCCTTTATGAGAGACAGGTGGGATAGAAGCAGAGAGTACCAACCTCAGTCTTTCGCTTGGCTCGTTGCTTGTTTACACCCCCCTTTGACAGAGCTTCGCCACTCTTTCCTCACTTGTCCCACTTCAAAGAACACATGTAGAGTTAAAGCAACACAATACCATCAAAGTATACAGATCTATAACCATAAACAATATAGGATCAAATGTATATTAACCATACAAATGCATACACCAATACAAGATTCAGAAATATACAAGAATATGGAGGAAAATTCAAATAGCTTTATTGATAAAAGTAGTAGAAGAGAGGATTACAACCCAGTGATCTGACCCAGCACCATTTTTCCAGCATGAAAGCCCTCTTCACCTCAAGAAAAGCTAGATCACCCAACACTACAATGTTTCACAGAGAACCAACTGCACTTCCTTACAAAAATACAAAATTCCAGCCTTTGGATCTCTAAGATGAGGGATCCATATATAGATATTTGCAAGTGGGTGAGTCAGCTTCTAGAATTTTGATTACTGTCATTTCTCTAATAGTTCTAGGTTCCACTTAGAGATTTCATGATCTCTTACTCATCCCTAGGAAAATTCAGAGAGGCAAGTGTCAAATGAGCAGTTTTTAGAAGATTCTCTGGGTTTTCACCTAGCAAATTGCCTCTGCCATTTTTCTGATCTCGCTCATGACACCCTACAGAAGGGTTTTTTAGTATGTATCACACCCTCTATGTGTAACAGGTGAGATGCATCGCACACTCAACATGGCGCAGTCTGTATGGTCCAGTTTTTACCAGTTCTGAGCAATTTTTCAGGGAGAACTTCTGGGAAATGATGTAATCAACTGACCTTGTTCCTGAAACAAGACTTTTAGGGGTTTACAATCCCTTCGATTATGGACATATGTGTTTGGGGTTGCAGTGCCCAAATATGTCTATAACATCAATTCCTTGGGTAGGAATGTCGAGCAATTTGGCAATTATCTCTTCATCCATTTTCATGAAAACCTTGTGAGTGGAATGAGAGAAATAGCTTGTTATTCAAGCTCATAGCATCCGGCAACAAACAAAACGGATTTAGGGTAAACATGGATGGAAGGAAACATAACATCTAGGACTCCAGAATTTATTAGGCACAAATCATCATCCAATATGGCTGAGGAAGGGATTAAGGTTCTTTTAAGTGAAAGAACATCAGTTAAACAGACCTTAGTGTCATGGACCCCAGCTAGTTCATTTACTAGAGCTTCTTTAACCGACGACTCAGACATTATAAACTTCTACAACTAAATTACTAGTTTGGCGAAAGTGGATCAGGCGAAAGAAGACTTACCAGTTTAATGGAAATGAATTCTAGACACTGAGCTTGCCCGGAAGTTCATTTCCACCATTGAAGGCCTCTCTGAATGACATGCAAAAACATAGAAAAATTGAATGAATCATAGAAGGTTGGCAACGTTAACATTAAATTGGGTTAAGAGGTTAATTAATGTTGTGTAACACCTATCGAGTGATAATTGGAATACCCAGGGACCTAGAACATGGTTCATCTCCATCAAGTATAAGTGCATGGTTAAACCTTAAGTGAGTACGAACATAACAATCATCAATGGTCTATATATCATAAATATGGGATCATATAAATTTTGTGGGATATGTTATCTTTGGCAAATTTTCCAACCGATGTGAATCAAGGGCCTTTGGATCAATTGGTTTTTAATGGTTGTGATGCATCAGGCCAAAAGCCCACACATAATCTCTCAACAAGTTTGGAAGAGATAAAATGTATCGATATGCTAATTTTGCATCAAATTGCTAAGGAGATAGAGGATTGAATGGATGCTATGTCTATCGGTAATTTAAGACAAGATTAAAACTTAGGTATCATTCAACCCAATGAACCATTTCCCATCGTTGATTGGAAAAGAGAGTAGATCAAACAACCACCCATTTCTTTCGACTTACTATATATATCAACTTAAAAAATGTAAAATGAGTATGAGTTATTCTTAAGAGTGTGCTTGTTGTTTAAAGAATGAGAAGTTTTAATGGCTTATTTATAAAAATAGAGAGTTTTATCGGATTGAGGTAAATGGATTTCTCTTGTATTTTAGTTTATGACTTGAAAATGATATTTCCTTCGTATTTGTCATTGGTAGTTTATGTTATATTTCTTTCTCATTTTATACATTATGCATTAAGATAATGACCTTGCAATTTATTTATCGTGTAATAGTCTACAAGAAATACTTACACAGATTTAGAAACAAAACAGTAAGACATAGTTAGTCAAGTTAATAATTGAGGCCAAATTAGCATTGGTTAGAGGCATGACATATGTTACTTGATAGAAATGTTTGTGAGATGACTAGTGCATTGCGATAGTGAATTCATGGTCTGAAAAAGTATAAATGATAAACTTTTGAACACCCCTTCATGGTAGTTGTCACCAAATGTCACTTGATTGCTAGCAAGTGTCCATAGCCCCGACGAAGTCATTCAGAACTTCACAATTAAGATTTTACTCCCTTAACTTATTTATCCTTGTAGTTGTGCTTTCTTGTGAGCTTTAACTAAAAAAAAATAATATTTTCTAGCAAGAATGGTGGGAAGAAATCACATTGGGTAATCCCAGTTCCAAAAGTGTCACTCCACTTCCAGTGAGTGTCCATAGCCCCGGTGGAGTCACTAGCATACCCTGTAAAAGTTAGAACACAAGGGAGTGGTTATATTATGCACTGAATAGTCAATGCCACTAAGCTTGCTCCACTTTCGGTGAGCATACATAGCCCCAACAGAGGTTGTCAGCATACCCCACTCTAAGGAGGGTAGGTTGGAGATTGTGAGAGGTAGTCTGGTGGTGGAACTGTCCATGAAGAAGGAAGACAATTCACTTTACAACTCCAAGATTAAAAAGGGAAACAACAAAAGATATCTTGTAAGATTTTAAAGATACATAATTATATAGATGATCTCCAGGGATCATGATGGTGCTCATCTCAAATTAGAAATAGTCTTCACTATTAAGTCACATCACCAGAAGTTACAACCCTTAAGAACTATACACGATTAAATGTCTGCAAGAGTCATTGTACAAATATCGCTCATGATTGAGTTTCATCATATGAATATTTAATTTTTTCTATTTCTTTTTCTTTTTATCTATATACACACATATATACGCATAATGTTTTTATTTTTATTATTATATTTTATTCTTATTGCTATTATTATTATTATTATTAATTTTGAAATACTCAGTAAGTAAGGTAATTCTTCAGAAATTGGTCATTTGTGGCATGACCAACTTCCCCCGCCTCGAAATGTTTAAGGGAAAATGAGCTTTCCCCTTCTACTCATTCGATAAAAAATGGGCCCAACCATAGGTTATCAACTTTTCCATGTTTACGAGGCCCTCATTCTTTTTATCCCACTCGAGAACCCAATCATTGGGAAGGAATTTTTTTTATCTTTAGCCCATTTATCAAATATATGTTTAATCTTTTCTTGATTCTCATTAATCCTTTCATATGCATGCTCTCTTTCTTGCTGCAATTAGATCATCTCGTTAATATGTCTTTAAAGATCATTATGCTCTTCATTTACTTCTTGAAAATTCTTCATGACTTTCATACCCAAATAAAGTGGGAAGACAACATCTAGCCCATAAACTAACTAAAAAGGTGAGTGCCAATAGAATTTTTAATGTTGATCCTATTTTCCCACACAACATATTTCAATGCCACATGTAAATTATGTTTCTTAGAGTGCAAAAATTTCTTTAAAATTTTGATAAGATTTTTATTAGTGACTCAGAAAGATCATTTCCCTAAGGGTAATAGGTTGTCAAATTACCCACTTCATAGTTGTGAGAAAAATTCTTCAAGGCCGTTGAACAGAAAGGTTTAGCATTATCTACTATAACTTATTTATGACACCTAAAATGTGAGAATATATTTTCTATTAAGAAATCCATTATTTCCTTATCATGAATCTTCCTCAATGGGATGTCTTCAACCCATTTAGTAAAATAATTGGTGGTTATAGTTATCTAGTGGTGTTGACCACTAGAAGGAGGGTGGATTTCTCCAACAAAATCTAAACCCCATTGCTAAAAAGGAGTTCAAGATATGATGAGTTTCAAAGGTAAGGTGATAATAGTTTCCTTGCCTTCAAAGATTTGGCATTGGTGGCAGGCTCTCACTTTCTTATTTACATCACAAAAAAGAGTGAGTCAATAGAGTCCACTTCTAAGAATCCTATGGGCAGTGGCTCACCACACGAAATGGATGCCACAGACTCCACTATGGTGCTAGGTAATCAAGTAATCTACTTTCGAGAGTAATATGCAATTTAAGAGTATACCCACTAGGTCTTTCTAATACAACTTACCATTGATAGTAAAATAATTTACAACTTTCAATTTTATGGAACATCGAGCATTACTCAAGGAAATTGGAAACTGCATGGTCTGAAGATAGCTTATAATGTCTATATACCACCCAGATGAGACAAAATCTGGGTGAATAGTAGTAGAGACAGGGAGAAGTAGCAACAACTGTGAATGTTCATCGTCCTGCTCTTTGTTTGCTTCAAACGACATATCGAGAATATATTGATTGATGTCTAATGCATCGAAGCTGGATTCGGTTAGTAATTTAGATAATCATTGGCCCTTCATGATTTTAATAGGATCTAGCTCTAAGTCATAATCCTGGACTGCCTTTATCTATTTTCCTCTTCTCCCTTTAGTATCATGCTGCAAAATAATATCCCTTATTGCAAGGTGCGGAAGGTAGATGATGGACCTAGATAGCAAGATGTATTCTCTGAACACCTTGAGATTCTTTACCAAAGCATAGGCTTGTTTTCGAATTAGGTTATATTTAAGTTCTATGTGTTGAAGTGATTTTCTAAAAAAGGCCACCAGAAGTTGCTCACACCCTTGCTCATTCTTTTATAACAAAACTACATCAATGGTATGTTCAAAGTCAAAGGAAATATAATAAAGTCCTTATTATAATCATGGCTAATAAGGACCAATGCTTCCATAATAGCAGTATTAAAATCTTCAAAAGAATATTTTGATTTTTCGGTCCATTTTATGTCATTCCTCCTTTTAATCATTTGAGTCATGTTTTTAACAATCTCTACAAAATTGGCGATAAATCTTCACAGGAAATTAATCTTTCATAAAAATGCTTGGACCTCCTTCTTAGTGCAAGGAAGGGAGATTGTTTGGATGGCCTGTACACTCTTAGGATCAATCTTGAATCCATGATGAGACATAATATTCCCTAGAAACTTACCTTCAGTCATAGCAAAGAAGGATTTTATTTATTTATTTAAGGATAAACCATACCTTTGACATTTCTGAAAGATTAACTCTAAATGCTTTAGATGTTGGTCATCGCTTTGAGAGAAAGAAGTCATATCATCTAGGTAGATGACTATAAAGCAATCCTTCTCATCAGAAAAGGCGATATCCATCATTCTTTGGAAGGTATCTCCAATATTCATTAACGAAAAGGTATTTTTTGATACATGAATGACATTCCCCAGGGGGCGTTAAAATAATTTTTCTGCATATCATCCTTATGAACATGAATCTTGAGCAAAGGATAATTTTCCTTTAGTGATGCTTGATTAAGATTTCTAAAATCTATTCATAAACTATGACCAAAGGATAAATTAGTTATGGGTTTGAGATGGATAATCAAGGTAAATCATGTAATAGATGAAAGCATAGAAAAGTACAAGGCCAAATTTGTGTCCAAGGGGTACTCTCAAGTTGAGGGGATTAACTATGAGGATACCTTTGCTCCTATAGTAAGGCACTTATACATCAAATCATTTTTTTCTATGTCTGCATAGATGGGGTGTAAGATCCACCAAAACGATATGAAAACAACATTCCTCAATGGAGTTATTGAGAAGGAGGTGTACATCGAGAAACTATAAGGCTTCGAAAATTTTGAGTGGGAGTCTCATGTGTGCAGACTCAAGTGAGCATTGTATGGTCTCAAGGAAGCATCCCTTGCTTGGTACACCAAGATCGATATCTATCTCACTAGTTTTGGCTTCACCAAAAGTGAAGAAAATGTAAATCTTTATCATATCTTGGAAGAAGGTAAATTTTTTATTATTGTATTATATCTTTATGACTTGATTATTACTGGTGATGAGCAGTTGATTAGATCTTGTAAGTATTACCTTGCAATAGAGTTTGAAATGAAGGACATGGGTCTCATGCAGTACTTCCTTGGATTGGAAGTATGGAATGGTGATGTTGAATTGTTTGTCTCTCGGGGAAAGTATACCAATGAGATAATTTAGAGGTTTTACATGAACAATTGAAAACCCATGGAGACACCTCTAGCGACCATATGGAAGAAATAGGATGCCACTTCAAGTGAGGAAGTGGATGCTACTTTTTGCTGGTAGTTGGTGGGTTCACTAATGTATCTTGTGAACACATGACTAGATATGTGTAATGCAGTCAACCAGTTGAGCCAAGCTATAGTTAAGCCAACCAAATTATTTTGGAGGGTAGCTAAGCATGTTCTACAGTACCTCAGAGGCACTACCCAGTTTGGAATGTGGTATAGACAGATATAGGGATTGAAGTTATGTGCCTTCACATATGCAGACTAGGCGAGGAGTCTTAGACTGGTAAAGTAAATCTTGTGGAATTTTCATTGTTAGGTCTGCAACTATTTCCTCGTACAACAAGAAGCAAATATATGTGGCACTCAGCTCACCAGAAGTAGAATAGATGGCTTCTAGTCAAGCAACATGTGAGGCGATCTAGATGAGAAATATACTTGATGGATTTTTTGGTCACATGATGAATTCAACTGTGATCTACTGTGATAATCAAAGTTGCATCAATCTCTCAGAGAATCCTTTTTCATGATCAATCCAAGCATATAGATCTATGCTATCACAATTTACAGGGCTGTGTGCAGAGGTGGATAATGTTGTTTTAGTATATTCCGACAGAGGAACAAGATGTTGATATTTGGACAAAGATCTTGTCAAGAGGGAAGTTCGAGTTCCAAAGGTGCAGGATATGGGTGGTTGATAATCCCTTTCTTCGTGAGAGGGAGTGTTGAAAAATGCAACAAGAAATTTTCAATTTTATTTGCCTTGATTAAATTGAGAAAATTTGAATTTCCACATTAGCAAAAAACTTGGATGATGTTAACTTGTGTAAAATAGATTGTGTCATCCAGTTTAATCAATAAATTAGAGTTGGAGGAGTTATAGTTCAGTCCTACATGTGTGATTGCTAATTTGTAGAAATCAAGGTCAGTGATATGAGGTTGTTTTTAGTTAAACTAGTTCCAACTTTTGGAGGAACTAGTGGAAGGTCAATCAAGCAGTAGGACTTTAGTCAAAATCAATGATAACCTAGTTAACTGATCAACCAACCACAAATAGATACTGCATGTAGAGAACTAAAGTTTCTTAGTTGAGGTGGAGATTCCAAGGTAGTGTAACATTAGTTGTAGACTAGTCTTGAGTGTATAGCTTTTGCATGTAGTTAGATGGTCAACCTAAAGGAATTGTAGAACTAATTTGATGGAATTTCCTAAATAATAGGGGCTCATTCATCAAGGAACAATACGAGGAAATAGGATCTCAATTCAAGGAAAAAATTGACTAAGTATGGGTCATAGGCCTTCTATGAGCAAAGAGATAGGTTTTGCACTTGCAGGGTGAGCTTAGTTGAGCAAAGCAATTGTAATACATCTCTATTCATTTGATTAGTGTAAGCAGGAATTAAGGGTTTTAGCATATTTCCTTCCCAAGATAAAAATACTTGTTGCATGTGTGTTATTTCTTCTTTCATGTCTGAGAGTTTTGTTCTAAATTCTGAAATAATGTCCACAAAGGAGTAGTGTAGGTTTGTGTCTTTTGATTTTTTATTAAAACTTCATGAGCAATAGAAAATATATAGCCTAATTTCTACACGTTCCTACATGGTCTTGGCTTCACAATGAGAAAAGTAGATCACCATGTGTATTCTAAATTAGTTAGTGACTGTCTTATATATTTGGTCTTGTATGTAGATGATATGTTGTACATAATTTGAAATTATAGGAAAATCATCCAAGAGTGAAAGCATAGTTTTCTTCTAAATTTGACATGAAGGATATTGATGCTACAAATTTCATTTTTCACGTGGAAATTAAATGGACCGGGAAAAGTAGAAACTATGATCAGAGGAAGTATATCAAGACAATATTGTAAAGGTTTATTATACATGAAAGTAAACCAGTGAAGCTCCTTATTCCTATAAGTGTAAATTTATTTGTAGATCAATGTTCCAAGACATAGGAAGAGGAAGCGGACATGTGTCATATTCCATAGGCGAGTGTGGTTAGAGCTTTGAAAACCAAAATGGTTTATACAAAGACTAAACATTACACATGCAGTGGGAGTACCAAGTAGGTATATGTCAAAATAGGGAAAGAGCATTGGATAAGAGTAAAGAGGGGTTTCAGGTAGTTGTGTGGTACTACAAATTACGTGTTTTGCTACCTATCAAGACTAGGACTAGATAGAGTGTTGGATATACATGGATTTGTTTATGAAAACTAGGATAGAGATTTCGATTGTAGAATATTTACAAGTGGGTATGTGTTGAACCTATTTGGAGGGGCTATCAATTGGATGAGAAAGAGACAAATTGTAGTAGCACTTTCAACTACAAAAGTTGAATACATGGAATCCACTCATGTAACCAAGGAAGCAAGTTGGGTACATATATTATGTTCAGGTATAGGTTTGGTAAAAAAAACTATAATGATAGATTATGAAATCCAAGTGCAATTTTCTTAGCGAATAACCCAACTTATCATTCAAAGACAAAGCATATTGATGTTTAGTATCACTTTGTGAGAGATGTGAGTGAAGACAGGAAGGTGGCGTTGGTAAAGGTGGAAAATTTGAAGAATGTTGCATATTCATTAACAAAACTTGTAAGCACTAAAATTTTCTCTTTTTGTAGAGAAATAATCAACGTCACTACTCTAAATTGTAGACTATGTACTCTTGTGGCCCCCTGTATGCAAAGAAAGCAACAAGTGGGAGAATGTTGGGTACGCATTATATTCTTTGGACAAATTATATGCACCATGAACATATTGGGGACCTAAAGGGGGCTATTTAGCCTTCAAAGGGTATGGAAGGAGGCAGGAGCCCCACGGCACAGGGTTTGGGGTAGTGCCTCAAAATCCTTTTTTTTTTGTTTTTTCGCACTTTTTAGCCAAATTTTTTCTAAAAATGATTTTGTGTTGCATGGTTTTTTCCCATGGTTTTGTACTTTTGGTTGTGGAATTATAGTTGGATTGGAAGCTCATGTACCCCACAAGATGTATAGTGTATTGTAACATTGTACAAAAAATATAATGAAGAAAATGCTTACTGGTTTTCCTGAGCTTGGGTTTCTAGGATAAACTCTTTGTCTAAATTTATGTATTTGTCATTGCATCTTTTGTATTTAATTAAGAATTTGTTTGCAATGATTAATTTCGCAAGGTTAAAACTCATGCTACAACCATCATAGAAAATGAGTGCCACTTCGACATCGTGAAGGGTCAACGATTAGCTCTATTTAGTAGGATGTTGGTGGGTGTTTGTCCTCCTTAAAGTTGGAACAACTAGAATCCAAATTTTAAGCTTGAAGTATAAATTTGGATAACACAATAGAGAGGGATTTTCTTGCTTTGAATGTCGGCGATTGTGTTAGAGGCTTTCTCATCAATGTTGCATTGTGGGTTTTGACCTTTTGTGTGGTGTAATAAGTTGGAGATATTTAAGGCCTTTTAGGTTTAATAAAATCTAAGCATACTTGTTGTCTATGTTTTTATTGTGTAAAATTTCAATTGTATTTGACTTATTTTTGTTTTTTTTTGCATAAATCTTGTTTGTAATCCTTTTGTTTTCATTATTCCATATAAGGGAAAGGGAGTCCTACATGTGAAGGAAATTCCAACAAGAATGTAATTACTAGTAGAACTATTCGAGAAGTTGCTTGCTTTTGCAAAATGGTGGATAGAGGAAGGATTAGAGTTGCAAGAGGTTGCAGGAGACTCATGACAACAAAAGTAAATGTTTTCGCAAGATGTTTTCAAAATGATGAGAATGATGTGAGGATATAAGAACAAATGGAGATGTTGTTCAATATGTTTTGAAAATGATGAGAGTTATGCTAACAAGTTTGGATAACTTCTAGATGACCTACAAGAAGAGGGGAGAGGAAGGAATGCAATAGAAATGGGAGTGAAATTTAAGAGGAAATGGATGTTGTGAGTGAACTTATAGATGAAGATCATGACGTAGAAGAGATAATGATAAGTGTTATAATAAGTTTAGGATATAGATCTAAACTCTAAACCCTTGTGTATGAGGTAAGCTTAAACCTTAAATAATTGACATACTCGATTGAAGATATGTAAAAATACTTCAAATTTGACTAGATTAAACATGGTAATAGGGAAACGTTGTCATGCATGAAGTTGAAGATCCATGCATCATTATGGTGGGATAACTTGAAATTAGATTAAAAAAACAAAGTGAAAGAGAAGTTCAAGGGTTGGGAAAAAATGGCGGCAAAGTTATAGGGTAAATTCATGCTTGTATATTACCCTTTGAATATGTTGTGAAGATTACAATGCATTATGAAAATTAAGATGCTAGTAAAAGAGTATATTGAGAAGTTATATAGATTTCCCGTAGTGTTAGGTTGTAACGAAAAAAGTTGTCAATCTATTGCAAGGTACGTAAATGATATCTTTTTTTACTATGATGAATTTAAAGTGTTGAATTTTTATTTTATGGTAGAGTCTTATAAATTTGACTTAAGAATAGAAAAGATGGACGCCAAGAAGTAGAATTTGAAGAAGACAATAAATCAAGAAGCTATAAGAGGATAAAAAAGAAAGAAAAAAGGTGAAGACTTGTGCTAGCACTAGAATTATAGAACAAGATGCTAGGAGAAAATGTGAAGTTGGAAAAGGAAGAAGAGAGAAAAAAGGTGAAGGCTCGTGCTAGAAATAGAATTATATAATAACATGCTAGGAGAAAATGTGAAGTTGGTAGAGGAAAAAGTTTGAAAAATTTAGAGAAAGAGGTTATAGATTTAATGTAAACTATTTTTGATGTAGAATGTAAATAGTATGAGTGTTTAAAGAAATAGAGTGAAAGCAAAAGACAATGTGAAAGAGTGCATGTGGTTGAAGCAACATAAGAAGAGGTTACATAGATGTACTTTGACTGGGTATAGAAATTGAAGTTGAGAAAAGCATGGTTGTAATGTGAAAGGAAGACTATAGATGAGCTAAAGCAGAGGAAGAGCATATTCAAGATCAAGCACAAAGTAAGAGGCAAGTATTGTAGTTTGATTAATATGGGATAGTATAGAGAATTTAATTTCTACTAAAGTATTTTATAAACAATTTCCCTTAAACGTATCTCCTACTCAAATGCATATAAAGTGTATGTGTTAAAAAATAACACAAGGTCAATGTGTGTGATTGATATGAGATTAAATTCCATATTGCAAATTATAATGACATAATGTTTTATCATGTTTTGCCAATAAATAATGTCATGTATTGCTAGCAAGATGACCACACTATGAAAATGTATGATCAAAATTGTAAAAAAAATAGTTATTAATCAAAGAAGGATGAGAATAAGTATAATCTCATCATTAGATGAGTCCATAAGAAGATGTTAGGAGAGTGATGCCAAGTTCAATGCTAGTATGTGGAAGAAAAAAAAATTAAAGCACAAGAGTGAGTGCATTTGTGAGCAACAAAATTGCATGGGAGTCTAGCAAGAAGATTGACAAAGCAATAAACAACAATATGGGAGACAAAGTGCAAGTGTAAAAGAGAGAGTAATGGGGAGAGAAAGGTGAATGAGCTTCTAAGAAGGATACCAATACTGAAAAAAGTTATAGGAAAGTAGCTAAATAAGTTGCAAGAAAAAGGATTGAAGATGATAAAAGCTTAAGAGAGAATAGGTTCTAAAGTATTGTGAATCATAGTTATTAAAAGAAATTAAAAATTGGCTAATGAACATTCTAATTCTATTAGTTAGGCTAAGAAATTTGTTTGTCTAGTAAGTCTTTTTTAATTGGTATTATTATTTTTATTCTAAGCATCTCAAAAATTACACTAGTGAATTTATTATAGATGGATTGGAAATTTTAATCCAACTATTCCATCTTGGCAAAGAGATTGCTAATCCTATAAATAATGTTCATGAAATTTAAAAAAAAATCCTTAAGCTAAGGCCTTCCTCATTCACTCATCATGCATGTGCCTCTTTCTTTCAGGCCAACTACCTAAATGGAAACATTTTAGGGCTTAAAGAGACTCACTCTCATGGCAGCTTCATGATATTTCTTTGCTTGGCCTTGCAGGAAGACATTAACAAAATGTAGAGCTGTCATGAAGGGATAATCAATAGATGTAATAAGATGTAAGCGAAAGACCATGCTAAAGAGAATCTAACCATGGAAGAGAATTGCATGATGGTTCTTGTATCTGTCATAGATGATGCTATTTTGATAAATTATGAATATGACCATGGAAGAGAATTGCAGAATGGTTCTTGGATCTTTCATAGATGATGTTATTTTGATAAATTATGAATATAACTATGGAAGAGAATTGCAGGATAGCCCTTGGATCGGTTATAAATGATGTTATTTTGATAAATTATGAATATAACCATGGAAGAGAATTGCAGGATAGTCTTTGGATCGGTTATAAATGATGTTATTTTGATAAATTATCTGTATGAATTTTATTGAAGTATTTTGATAAATTATTGGCGGATTGGATTTTTTTCCATATCATTCGAGTTACAATTTGAACTTGGAAACTCATGTTTGAATGTCATCGAATCAACAAAGCTGGGCGATGCTGTGGGTTTTTGTAATAATGATGGTTCCAGAAGGAAAACCAGTGTAGATTATTTTCATCTATCATGCGGACATGATGCTCACTAATGCTCACTAATTTTACGCAGGGATTTTTGACATAGGAAAAACCTTGAACGGAAAGAAAAGTAGAATATAGAGCATGAAAAAAAGGGTGGACGATGGAGCATGGTAGAGTTCACAGAAAATTACGAGTGTGGAAAGCGGAGCATGTGGGAAGAACGACTACCAAGTTCGACCCTATTGTCACAAAAAAATTTAGAAGCATGCCCATTCGAATCGGTAGTTCAATTTTCGTATGTATTTTTGTTAATATAACATTTAATATTAAAATAATCAAAATTGGTAATTTAATAGAAAAAATATATTAAAGAAAAGTTACAGGGAACGATAAATTTGCATATTTAAAAATGGTTATAGAAAATAATAAATTACATATAAAAAAATTTACAATAGCGAAAAATAGTAAATTCTATGTTAAAGTATAATAGAATCAACAACTAGAAAAGTACATATTAAAATATAGTAAAGAACGGTAATTTTGTAGTTGCTGAAAATAATAAAGAAAAATAGTAAATTCTATTTTATGTATAATAGAGTTCACAACTAAAATGATAGAAGATGATCTTTGTCTTTTGGTTTTTTAGGCTAAGCGTTTTTAGAGTCATTTAGTTGTATGTTTTTTTAGGGCATATGATGTTCTAGGAATGATTGCATTTTTTATAACAAACTTTGAGATATGTTTAGCACTAGTCTCTAGTGTGGATGTTGTATATATATTAAACTTAGTTCTGTGCATGGACATAGGTGAGAGGTGGTTGCTTTGTAGGGGGCTCTCTATTGCATTGCTTGGCTTTCCATAGATAAGATTTTGGTTGAGGATAAATAATTTTGGTAACTGTGTGTTGTCATTGATCTCCCCCATGTTTTGAATTAACACTTCAGCCATTTTCACAGACATTATGCTTTTCTCATGAAGTGAAGAGTGCTAGACTTGGTTAAATAGATCATGGAGTTAAAATATAGTCTTTGGAGGGTGGGAGTGATAAGATTGATGATCTTTTCTTGAGGTCCGATAGACTGCATTGGTCTTAGTGGATGTTAATCATCATCATCATCATCAATTTTATTTTGCTAAAAAATTATAATGATAAATGAAGTGATAATGATTTACATCAAAGATAAAATTGGTAAAATTTTAAAAGTAATTTATTTATTTATTTTTATTTTTTTGTGAACTTGGTGGTACTTTCTCTGTTGATATTATCTATTCAAAATAAAATCTTCCATTTGTTTCAGGTGGTCTTACCTGCCTGAAGAAAACCAGGTAGCCACCTGTCTGCATTAAACCCTATCCAAAATTTAAAAAGGTCTTTGTCTATCCATTTAGCAACATTGTCTATACTATCTATATTGGTGTTCAAGTTAAACAAGTAAGAACTATTCATCATAAAACTTCAGCAAAAATATAACTGGATGTCTGCTTCAATCCTCGTCGGAGGATATTACTGGGGCTGGTGCTTTGGCACTTGAGCCCAACATCTCGCTCCTCTTCATATCTTGCAGTGTTTGTTCAATTCTCCCCAGTGCCAAGTTGTTTTTGTAAGTTTGTATTTGGACTGCTACAATCTTCCCGCGGAGTTTTTCCCTAACAAGATCCTTTTCCTTGGTGTGCTCCTTTACATCCAGTCCTTTGCTTGCTGCTTGTTCCCGATTGCGAGCCATAGCCCGAGCCACCACGTTCTTCATGACCCAATACTATTGTACTGTTTATCTGAAGAGAGAGTGCCATCCTCGGGAGTTCACTGGGTCTGGAACCATGCTCTACCATTCCTACATGGGAATGTCTTAGTTCCTTATGTTGTCATTTAGTTCTCGCTCCTAGCCAACTATTTGAACTCTGACTTCTGGTGGGTTCCCTGCCATGTACGCGTCGATGAGGGTTTTCATGTGTTTGCATCCAATCTTTCTCCCTCTCTTTCTTTTCTCTTTGTTTGAGCCGCTCACCCCCTCTGCCATCTTTTTGCCTATGTCTCTCTTACCCTTCCTGGTCGCCTCTTTTCCATCTCTTGCCATGTTGTCTTCGTAATTGTTGCTAGTTGCTTCTTTCTTTTTATTGTCCTCCTCTCTGTACTAGGCGTGTTTTGAGGTGAGACCTATCACATAACCACAACAATTATTAGTTTGATATTGTACAGACATCCAAACAATTTCCCATTTACTTGTGTCACATTTGTTATCCCTTTTAGGGTCAAAAACTGAGGCCTTTCATGGTTTCTTTTAGATTTTCCCATCTCATCTTGTAGTTTTGGGTTCTTCTAATTATGTCTTCTTTTACTGTCGTGTTTTTATCATGTCGACATCAGTCACTTAGACAACACAACAAAGTCATCCGCTTGGGACCGCCACCAAGATAGACTAGGTTATTGTTCCTTGCATTGCAGGGAGGCTTAGTCATGGGGATGTTATTTGGGGGTCTAAATAGCAATATGCTGGCCCTATTCTCCTCCACCCCTGGTGAAATTTTGTTTTTCTGTTTACCTCTTTTCCCTGTTCTCTTTACTCTATGTGGCTCTTTGTTCTTTCCCTTTATTTTGTCCAAGGAGCCCCCAAAAGGAATCATTATGGCTTCACTCTCTCACATTTCGTTTCTTGGGGTTACCGTGGTGGAGACCTCTCCATTACTGGTTTCTACCCCCTCCTCTCCTGGCCATAGTCACCACTTGGTCATAACGAGATTCCCTACCTTGGTATCCTGACCCAGTTTGCTCGTCTTTCTTCTACTTGCTCCCTTCTCTCTGAGCTCTAGCTTAATCACGAAAGCTATCATTACAAATTCTATAATTTTCATCCATCGAGGGTCCCAGGAATTCTTGGGTTCCTCGTTACCAAAATCGCTCCCTATCCTGTACAAATTTCCTAGATTTTTACAGATTGGCATCCTAATTCTTAAGACGTTGAGGGCCAAAGAAGCAACATACCGACTTATAGAGCTAGTTACGCTACTGTCCTCCTGTTGCAATGTCGCTCCTCGACCACCTTTCTTATCCCTGGTTCTCCTATCCTCCCTCTACATGCATCTGCCAATGGACTTTTTCCCCTAATGTTTTATTCGTCTCCCCTTTCTTTGCTTTCCTTTTTCATCCACCTGCCTATCATAATTACTCCCCTCACTGATCCCTACGCCGTCACCTTGGAATGGTGACCCTCTGTCATGTATTACACTATCTCCCACTAACAATCACTTACTCTCGGCTGCTCATGTCGTATGTCCTCTTCCCTTGTCCTTCCACTTGTTGGCATCCTGCTACTTGCACTCCCACTGCCCCCGTGCCATCCTCGCTGTCTTCCTTTCCCGTCTCCACCAGCCTTCTCTTGGGGTCTATTCCTTCCCTACAGTCTTTGTCCACTTACCCTTCCCCCTG
Organism: Pinus taeda; assembly: GCA_000404065.3. Classification (NCBI taxonomy): domain Eukaryota; kingdom Viridiplantae; phylum Streptophyta; class Pinopsida; order Pinales; family Pinaceae; genus Pinus; species Pinus taeda. Next base: position 120,745 of record APFE031691938.1, on the reverse strand, counting down.
TCCTCTCCCTCCACTTCCCACTCCTGTCCTTTCACTCACTTAGATGTTGCCTCCCACTTCGCCATCCCACCTCCCCTAACCCACTTCCCCCACAGTGCTACACCCTAATCGGTTTTTTTTATTTTATTTACTTAAGTGGTTGAGTAAGATATATATATATTATATATATATATATATATATATATATATATATATATATATATATATGTATATATATTATATAATATATATTATATCATATATTATATATAATATATATGAAGACATATTAATTAGATTTATTAAATTAAAATAGAGGGATATAATTCTTAAAATATAAATATGTTTGAATTAATTTAGGTGGTCAAGTAAGAGTCAAAACAAATAAAAGTAATAATAATATATATATATATAAACTAAGATTGAATATTGCTATTAAATATAATAAAAGGAAATGATTATTAATTTTTTTCTCAATTGGTCTACTCCTATTATTTATACAAAAGTGTTACAGCGAGGCAGCGGCCTTGAAGATTCTTGTCATGAAGTTGGCATTTTGCAAAATAATTCTTGTCATCCTGACTATGGAGCCAGTGAAAGACTTACATCAGAGTTTTTAACTTCCAGGAACATTGACCATTCCAAAAAAACTCCAAAACTGGCCATGCAGTGATCCATTACTAAGTTAAACACTGCTATCTCATGAACAAAATCTAACATAAACAGAACAATAACAGACTCCAACATGTGGAGTAGACAAAGACCTAAAACAGGCACGAACACAGTAAATTGAAAGGGAGGTGAACTCCTTCTTCACTTGCAGAACAAAAATGGAGGCACGGGCTGGTTCATTTGTCAACTGAGGTAGACAGCTGTTCCTCAATGATCCTGCACCCAAATTGATCTGAGTCATTTGAGTCTAACGGATGGACTGCTGAGACTGAAGGCTCTCCTCTTGCCGGTGCCCTCGGACCTGCATTGGCTTTAGAATTCACAGTGGCCATGCCTTCTGTGACTTGGTGCTGGTTGACATTTGGATTAGCCATCCTCTGATCTTCAGGAACCCCAAGTTAAGCCGCTCCCGAACCCCTGGCATTCTCACACTTTTCAATCGTTACTGAAACTATGAAGGAGGAGTTTTCAAGGGAACACGGAATGCGGAAACGGGCAGTGGGATGTGCATTATGCTCATAGGCTTCGTTCCTAGCTCACCCTCTTCCCCTGCCCCTGCCACTTCTGGTGGCAGGATAATTGGAGCAACCGAACTCTAGCGCATCCGAGGATGTGTCCAAGGTGGTGGAGGAGTGCTGATGGGTGGCATGACCGCGGGAGCCACCTCGCCTACTCACCATTCTGAGTCTTTCTCGTGGCATAGTGATACACCGGGAAGTGATACAGAGGGGTGAATGCACAGAGGGGTGAATAGACCGAGGGGCGAATGCATAGAGGGGCGAATACACAGAGGGGAAAATGCATAGAGGGAGAAGACTGAAAAACGAATGCTCAGAGAGAGGCGGAGACGGAGCTCAGACGAAGCTGTGAGCCCCTGGAACCAGATCCGGTGGAAGACGAAGATGGAGTGACCTTTATGGAGTTGAAGGCTTGCAGCGGAACCGTGGGAGTGACGAACGGCCTGAGATCCATCGCGCAATTAACTAGGAGCCTGAAGGACAGCCTTAATGCTATCATTAATAGAGGTGTGCGAGACCAGCTTGTTGTCCCATAACCATAACAAATGGTGCAATTGGGCTGCCACCTACCCAATCGATGCGCCTCCATTGTACCCTTTAGCATGTCAATCTCCCGCAGCCGGGATCGGGTAGTCCTGTTGCACCAAAGAAGTGCATTCCTGTTTGAGTTGTCCATCATCTGAGTCACTAAGAGGACCTGAGAAGGAGGGGAGCTACTGGTTGACCCCTTGGTTGGCCAATCTGTCAACTACTTTATTGGATGTGCGTCTTACATGCTTGAATGTGATGCTATGGGGGCACTAGATCCTTTCCTCCAGAGTTTCCAATCTGCTGAGCAACCTCCAACTAGAAGCTATCTTAGCTACCGAGGTACCTACTTGAATCCTAGTAGCTGTTGTAATTAGGATAAGGGAATCACCCTCTACCTCTAGCGGGAAGAAGTTTTTTTGATCTGCTATGCAAATCCCTTTCCATAATCCTTCCAATTCCACAACGTTGTTGGTATCGTTGCCAATTGTTCCATAGTAGATATGCAATGTTGCGCCCATTTCGTTCCTGAAGACCCCTCCATAACTAGCCGGCCCAGGATTTCCCTTGGCTGCCCCATCAAAGTTCCATTTGTAAGAGTTTGAGGCAGGAGGGGACCACTTGAGAGGAGAGGCAGAACTGGTTGGAGGACGGGATTTGACATGGTTCAAACAGGACAGATCCAGATTTCAAGCTTTGATGATGAGGCACTCCTGAGGAGAGTCTGGCAAATCTGTGTCTTGCCAATGTCTAATAGCCAAAGTTTCTTGGACATTTTGCTTCAGAAGAAGCCATAGAGTTTCAATTGGCCTGATGTTATTGTTGAAAACTCTGTTGTTCCTTTCCTTCCATAGTATCCAATAGAGAAAGCCTGGGATAAGGTTCCACAGTGAGTTTAGAAGAGGGCTATGGAAAGGGTGCTTTGGCCATTTTCTTATGGTATCTGCTATGTCTCCCTGTTGTTTTCCTGATCTTCTATTACATTGATCAATTTTCTCCCATAACTGAGTAGCTAGAGTACAGGTGTCCATGAGATGCAAGATGGATTCGGAGTTGAGATTGCAATTGGGACATCTCGATGTTCCAATGAATCCTCTTTTTTGCAGATTGTCCCAAGTGAGGATACACCTCTTACTTAGGAGCCATAGAAAGGTGGAAACCTTAGGCCAAATTCCTGGTTGCCACACCTAGTTCCAGAGCTGATCCCTTTCTGTATGAGTGTTGGAGTAGCGCAACTGGTATGCTTCCTTGGTGGTGAACATTCCTTTTGGCGTATGTCCCCATCGCAGTTTGTCCCACTGATCCGAGTGCTTGATTCTTCTGTGATTTAACTCCTGGTCAATTTCTGTGTAGGTTTCCCCTTGCCAATTAATCTGTCAGGTGCTAGTGGGTTTCCATAGTTTAAATTCTTGAGGCAGTTGTTGCTGCCAAAATTGATGAACATGAGTAAGATTAGCTTGTTGCATAGAAGCCTGCTAGATTGGCTTGTGGAAAAGAGAGGCTAGTTTTGGGAGCTGTTGCCATGAGTCCTCTCAGAACCTAGCTGTGGTACCTAAATGGATTCCGAGAAGCTGTGCTCTTGTATGAAAGCACTGTGAAGCTTGGTGGCATTCCAAATCATGGAGCCTAGAATGGTAGTGCTAATTCTTATGAGGTCCTCCCATTGACTTCCTGGCGCATATTTTGCTTGCCAAAGCCGTGCCTAGGGGATGTGTGGTTTGGCAATCCAATTCCACCATATATGGGCTCCCATTGTATTGTTTCTTTGGAGAGGATCCCTTAATCCGAGCCCACCACCTGATTTTGGCTGGCAGACTTCATTCCAATTAACAACAGCCCATTTTCTATTAAGGCGAGTAGAGCCCCACAGAAAGTTTCTTTGTAGATTGCAGATTGCCTTGAGAACCCATTTGGACAGTGCCAGAATAGAAAAAAGATACAAAGGCATGGCTTGGAGAACAGATTTGATCAGTATGAGTTTGCCAGCCATGTTGAGTGAGTGGAATGTCCATGAAGAGAGTCTTGATTCCAATTTGTCGAGAAGCGTGCTCCAGAAGGCATGTTTAATGGCCGAGTCCAGCAAAGGAGCCCCCAAGTATTTCGAGGGAAGTGCTGCTATGGAGAATCCCAAAATTCAAGTAATGTTTTTTTGAGTAGTGGCTGGGGTATTGAAAAAGAAAAGTTGGGATTTGGAGGCATTGATAGAGGTTCCAAAGGCTTCGAAGAAGAGAGAGAGCAGGGATTTGAAGGCTTTTGCCTCTTAAGATGAGGGGTGCCCAAAAACCATTGTATCATCTACAAACTGTTGATGGGATAAAGGATGAAGACCATGTAGAGAGATGCCCCTTATAACATGAGAGGAGATATCATGGTGAAGCAGACGACTGAGCCCTTCTGCCATGAGGACAAAAAGGAAGGGGGATAGGGGATCCCCTTGACGAATACCTCTAGAGGGACGGAAGGGCGAAGAGGGTGAGCCATTGACTATGACCGAGAAACAAGGAGAGGAGATGAGATTCATTATCCACCTTGTCCATATGGCATTGAAGCCAAATGCCAATAACATTTGATGTATATAGTCCCAGCTAAGTTTATCGAAAGCTTTGGAGAGATCAAGCTTTCGAATCATACCTGGCTTTTTGAGAAGTTTGTTACACTGAAATTTGTCACCATGGTTATCTGCAGTTAAATAGCCATGTTGTCCTCCTTGTCAAGCCTCAAACCTTTGCTCTTCATGTCAAACTTCAAAAAGAGAGAAAGTCACTTTAAAACATGTTTATCT
>APFE031691938.1:80818-100080 GCA_000404065.3 Pinus taeda | reverse complement strand
GTGTGTTTAGAGAAGGATTGCTCTTGTTTGGTTTGTTTTTCACTAGAGAGTCTTAGACTCCTAGGGAGGTTAGATTTGTCCGCAAATATAACTCTTTCCGCATGACAAAGTTTCAAGGAGTGGATCACTTCGTTTGAAAGAATAATGTCGTCCATTATCTGATGCCCTTCTACATATCCAGTTTGCTCTGGCAAGATGAGAAGAGGGAGGAGAGTTTTGAGCCTGTTCGCCAATACTTTGGAGATGAGTTTGTAGATGACATTGCATAATGCGATCGGCCTATATTTGTCGGGCGTATTTGGTTCATCCCCTTTGGGAACTAGTGCTATGAAAGTAGAATTTAGGGAGGGGAGAATCCAGTGCATAGATCTTGATTCTTCTACTAGTTCCCAAACCTCTATGTTGATGAGCACCTAGAACTCATGAAAGAAGTTGGCGGTGAAACCATCAGGACCAGGTGCCTTGCCGTCCTTGATTTGGGCCATCGCGTCTTCTACTTCCTGCATTGAGACGGGTTGGAGCAGCTTTTTGTTGTGGTCCTCCGTTATGATTTTAGGGATGTGCTGCATGACAGTTCGAATGGCTATTTCTTTGCTACCTAGTTGTTCCTTAAGAGTTTCTTGAAAGTACTCTTTGAATTCCTTTTCTATATCTTCATGCACTTCTAATCTCTCCCCTTGACGATTATTAATGAAGGCTATATTGTTGTGCATTCTTCTTTGAATGGTGGATCGATGGAAGAATTTTGTATTCTTCTTCCCTTCCTTGAGCCACCTGATTCTGGACTTTTGCCGCCACAGTATTTCTTCTTGCTGCCTGCGTGCTTCAATTTCAGTTCAAAGGATCTGCTCCTGATGCGCATGTACTTCTGTCCTTCCCTCCAAGATGATGGTATGTTGAAGTGAGCACATTTGCTACTCCAACTTTTTTCGATTATCCAGAATATTTCCCAATTGAGTTCTATTCCAGACTTTGAGAACTTCTTTAAGGTTTTTTAGTTTCTATTGGAATTGGAACATTTTGGCTCCTTCAGGGGGGATAAAGGATTTCCAAGCCTCACTGACCATTGCTTTGAAGTTGGGATTTGAGAACCAAAAGGCTTCAAAACGAAAAGGTTGATTACATTTTTTACCTGGCGGTGACCATTGTAACATAATGGGCCAATGATCTGATCCTCCCTGGGGAAAGATGGAGGCATGAAAATCCCCTCCCTGGTGAATGGCGTTGTCTGAGATGAGGAAACGATCTAGCCTGGAAGAAATATTCTAGGTTCCCCTTCGTTTATTGGTCCAGGTGTATATACCATTTGAAGTCTGAATATCCATTAGTTGATTGCTTTGAATGAATTCTTTGAAACCAATACTGTCACCTTCTAACTTCGATCTGCCTCCATTTTTCTCCTCCAGAGCCGTTATAATATTCTAGTCACCGCCACTAATCCAAAGGGGAAACTGTCTATTAGAATTGAGAATTGTGAGTGTATCCAAAAGCACCAGTTTTTGTTGTAAGACGTGGAAAATAAACATTTGAGAGAAGACCGTGAATGTTTGTCCCGATGAAATGGAATGATGCTTGAATGAGGAAATGGGTGGCATGAAAGTCATGAAGAGTGAGAACCTGCAGGTTCCACATGATTGCTAGCCCGTCGGAGGCTCCTGAGGCGTCCACTGAAATTGAGCAGCTACCTAATCAGACCTTATTAAAGATTCTTTCTATAGCAGCGTTGTTACTTTTTGTTTCTTGAAGAAAAACTAAAGAAGGCTTTTCTTGCTAGATCAAGTTTTTTAACATTCTGTGTTTTGAGGGGCTATTGAGCCCTCTCACATTCCAGGAGATGAGCTTCATGAGGAACAATGGGGTTGGGGTTTGTAGAACTTTGTCAACTTTGGGAATCTCCCAGATTCCATTAGTATTTCTCCTATGATGATAGTCCTTTGCAGATCTGTTTTGCACCCTCTTTTGTTTGTTTCTTTTAGGATTTTCTTTCTATCCCAGGGGCTTCAGGCTTGTATACCTAGACATTTATTATGCTGAGCTTTGGTTAGAACTCCTTCTAGCCTATCAATTTCCCATGGTGGTATTGAATTGTACTCTTTCTGCTTGCATGTTGTTTCTAATTTGAGGATATCCAGACCTTCCAAGCTAACATTCTCCAGATCCTCGTCCATTATTGTAGGAGTGTTCTGATCTTCACCTATTGTATTGTCATGTAGACTAAGGGCTAGAGCAGCATCAAGCTCCATTGAAGAAGACTGCATGCCAATTTCTGTAACAGGTTTCTCCGAGGTGGAAGAATTTAGAAGGCTGGATGGAGCAGAGGCTGAGGGAAGAAGAGTAGTTTTGATACTCTAGGAGGAAGACGGGGGGGGGGGGGATCGCCCGAGGATCTTCACTTTGCTTCTCTAAGGAGTCTTGAGTGGTAAGGATAAGGAATCTATTATGGGTTTCAGGCTTTTTGGGGCTAACAGGGACTACGGGATGTTTCTTTGCATGTCGACGGCAGTTAGGGACTTTAGTAAATCCTTCAGAATCTTTGCTGGTCTCATTAGCAGGGTTCTTGGGCTGAGTATTCAGAGGACAATCCCGAAAAAGGTGGCTATGTTCATGGCATTTACAACAATGAAAAGGAATATGCTCATAGTCTAATGGTTGAATCCACTCAAAATCATCATGATGAAGACTTACCGAATCTGCAAGAGCTTTGGTTAGATGCATCTGGACGCAGATCCTTGCGTAGGAGGTATATCTTCGATTTTTGGTTTCCTTAGCAGCTTTGATGAAAACCCCCAAGCTATTGCCTATGTCCTTTAACGTTTCCTCTTTCCAGTATTCTGAAGGCAGGGAGTACATTCATATCCATACTGGAGCCCAGCTGAAGTCTTCTTTATCTGGGTTGAACCTGGCTTTCCAATCTCGAAGGTACAAACCTGAGGAGTTAAAGAAGTATGGACCTCCCTCAAATATGCGAGATTTGTCCTCCAGACAGTGGAAAATTGCAGTGAAGAAGCCTTTGGGACCAAGCTGCAGAGTGACTTGTACTTTGGGCTTCCATTTTGAAGCGATCCAGCCATGCAGGGCTTTTTCAGTTGGCCACAAGCCAAGAAATTTTCCTATGAGTGCATGGTCCTTCATGAACTGGATTTTGCTGTTGATTCGATGACTGGGAAGATTGACTTTGATTCTTTCTACAGTTTTCGGAATGCATGTTGCCGAGGTCGCCTTTGGCTGTGATGCTGGAGACTTTTTGATTTACGCCTTTATCTTTTGCAGCCTCTTCACGTGCCGCTGAGTGTTCAGCTTCGTTGTCAACCGGTATTGTGCTCTGATCTGTGCCTGGGAAGGCGCCTGGAAGGAACAGAGAACCTGCAGGTCTAGAGATGTCTGAGGTAGAGATGTTTGGAGGAGGGGGGATGATCCCACCCCCCCCCCCCCCCGGAGGGCGCATCCATGGCTAAGAGTTCACTAGAAGCACTGGGGTTCGAGCGCTAGCGGCCTAGAGGAGGCAAAAGAAAGTGTTAATGCGTTTGGAATAGAGCAGAGCATTCGCACAGAGCCTAGAGTTCCAACTTCGGATTTCTCTAATGTTTCTTATATAAATATATTGTTTCACATAGATATGAACAAAAAAAGGGAAATGATTATTATTATATGTAATAAATGGATCAAATTAGATTTGTTGGTTTTTTTTAGAGAATGGCAAGAATAGAATAAATGAGAATTGAAGAGCATAGTAGAATTAAAGAGATAATTGAACTCATTTATGATTTTAAATTAGACAAATATTATTTAGAATGAAATAAAATTAATGAAGAAAGATGAAAAAGATAAATAAATTTGAACAAAAGGAGGAAGAATGAGGGGGATTGAGATGGGTTGGAATTAGTAAAAGAGGAATTATATTTAGAGGGATTGGAATTAGATGACAAGAAATGGATCGTGGGTTTCCATGAGTAGCTTAATTGGTACCCATCTTCTCGATTAAAGTTGTCAGGATGTTTTTCAATCGCTAGTGCTTCTCTAATGACATGAGTGGAGTGGAAGGGGGTCGAGGCTAGGATTTTGGTTTAATAAAAACAAATAAGATGCTTGGTATTATGGGAGTGTTCATCAATGGTTGACTGAGCAATATAATTATGGTAGGTATCAACCATATATTTTTTGAGTCAAGCTATGAAGGATCTGCCAATTTTCCCTACGTAAGACTTTCCATAGGTGCAAGGAATTTTATAGACCCCATGACCTAGCTTGGGGACATTCTTGTCTTTGGTTGAGCTAAGGAGCTGGCTGAAGGGTTTTTTGGGTTTGAAGAAGATCTTAATGTTATTTTTGGATAAGATTATGGATAAATGATTAGTAACCCTTTGAATATAGGGCATGATTGCTTTGGTCAAGGGAGGGTTATTGGTAGGGCTTTTAGATTGAGGGTGTTGAATAGAATGAAAGGATTTGTTGATCTGTGAAGAGGAGTAACCATTTGATTTTAGGGCTTTTGTGAGATGAGCTTTTTCAATGGGAAAAGATTGGGAAGAGGGGATCCAAATGGCTCTGGTGATAAGGATTTTAAGCGTGGAATACTTCTGAGCAGGATGATGTTGGGAGTTGGCATGAAGGTATCTATCAGCGTGAGTCTTTTTTCGATAGAATTGGTGAGATAGGGGGCCATCAGGGAGGCGAGAGACAAGGACATATAGAAAGGGGAGGGAATGGTTTTCTTCGAGCTCCATAGTGAATTAGATATGAGGGGAAATTTTATTGATATCAAAAAGGAAGGATTGGAGAGAAGGTAAAACATGGGACCAAACAACAAATGTGTCATCAAAAAATTGTTTCGCGAATTTAGGTTTTAAGTGGTAGGTATCAAGGGCCATGACTTCAAAGTGCTCCATAAAAATGTTAGCCATAATAGGGGAAAGGGAAGAACCCATATTTGTTCCCTCCATTTGCTCGTAGCACACTATATTATAGGTGAAAAAGGTATAGGTAAGGCAAAGTTTGATAAGGTTGAGGATTTCAGAGTCTACATGCTTAGAAATGAGCTCTATGGCTTCAAGGATAGGAATTTTGATAAATAAGGAAACAAGATTAAAGATAACCATGATGTCATTTTCATCGAGCTTGAGGTGCTTGATTTGCAGGATGAAATCGAAGGAAACTTTAATAAAGGGGGAAGAGTGACCGAAGAAGTGACGAAGCTTCTTGGCAAGGTACTTAGAGAGGCCATGGATGAGATGGGGAGCCATTAGGGAGGTGAGAGATGCGAACATCTAGAAAGGGGAGGGAGTGGTTTTCTTTGAGCTCTATAGCAAACTGGATAGTGAAGAAGGGATATTTTTAAATTAATTTAAAATATTTATATTTTAATAATCTTATCCCTTTATTTTATTTAATAATAATAATATCTTCAATCTTACCTTTATATATATATATATAGATATATGACTCTACTTAACCACCAATGTTAAATTAAAATATTTATAATTACTTTTCAAATTTGACCAATTCTATCTTCGACCTAAATCATTATGAGTTCATTTATCATTATAATCCTCAACAAACTAAAATTAATTAAAAAAATTTACTATCATAATTTGAGTATTTTATATTATTTGATTCCTTCAATCCGAATTCAATTTCTAATAATTAATTTCCTTCACGTGACCTCCCACCTATCACTCCCACCCTCCATCGGCTATATTCTAACTCTATTTAAAAAAAAAATCTAGCACTCTTCACTTCATCAGAAACACTTAATGTCTTTGAAGATGACTAAAGTGTTCACTCAAGTGTCAGGCATATCAATGACAACCCACCATTTACTAGAAGTATTAATTCTCCTCAAGATATCAACCATAGAAATATTCATACTGAGATTCTAGTTGTCAGAATTCAAAATCAATCATAGAGTAGGTACGGGGGTGAATCCCTCGAGGTGCTACGTTATATCACTAGATGGAAAACAACAAGTCTTTGTTGCCCTCCTTCCCTGACCTTTCATTCAAACATGCTTATCGGGAGCAGAACTCGAAGGCAAACATCACTACCTAGGTAGCAGAACTCGAAGGTAAACATCACTACCTAGGTTGGATGCAATTTGAATTCCTGAAGGATGATTCTATAAGTGATTTGACATCATTCGGTTCTTAGACCTATTAGGATTTCCTATTGCTTTGTTTTGTTCCTTTTTAGACTTGTTAGGCTTTCCTATTGCTTTGTTTTGTTCCTTTTTGTCCTATTTCTGTAGTGGACCTTATTGTCTTTTTGTTATCAGATGGTTTTTGCTCATTGGCATCCTACCGTGTTGGCTAGTGTGCTCTTGTTAATTTGTTGTTTTGTAGCTAAGTGAAAGGCTCCTCTAGTCCTTGTTCGGTCCATATTAGCTATATTGGCTTATTTTGGATGTTGCAAATTAGATAGATGACTTTTTGGTTTTGATTTTTTTTTTGCAAATAAACATATAGAATTTTACTAAGTTTTATGTAAATTTCTCTTTGGTTATAATGGAGTAGATTTTAATTATTTATTTTTTTCCTGTTTAAAAAACTATAAAATTTCGTATTAAAATATACTAAACAAATGGTAAATTTGTAATCGTTGAAAATAATAAAGTTCCATATTAAATGAGCACAAAGAATAGTAAATTATTAAATTATACTAGTAAGATATATAATTTCAAAAAAAATAAATTTTTTTCTAAATCAAATTCTATTAACTATCTATAACCATGGTTCATAAGTGTAAAGGTCGGAATAAAAAGACAAGAAGGAGAACACGTAAATTCCGCCCTTCGCATCACTGGTCTACGAATTAGTGATGTGAATTCCTTTTGCGTTCAGCCCTTCGCATCACTAATCCACGGGCGGCAAGAAAGGGAAAGAATTTGTTTCGTGGGGCGGGCCGTAGACCCCGCCTCAACGATACATTGAAATCCTCGTATCATTACAGATGGATCAGACGACTTCTCCATTCCAGAACTTTTTAAATCTCTTCATCAAATCTCTGGGAAATTCCTTTGTCAGCGACGTGTACTAGTTGTATGCATTCGTTAACAAGCGGAATGATATCGGATGGGCACGTGGATCAGGAATACAAATGGAGTAGTCTAGCGAGGAAAACCATGGATAAATAATGGAAATTTTAACATGAATTTGTTAAAATCTTGCGAATTTTTATTTTTATTTTTGGTACTTCATGGATTTTAATGATAGTAATTTTTTTAGAAAAAAAAATGATACAAGGACTACTCACGTCAGCAAAAAAAAAAAGGAGATCATCAAAGAAAGTTAATGCCACTTTGACACCAGAAAAGGAGAAAAGGAGATTAGCTAAGCTTTGCATAACGCAATTTTAGCGGGACTTTGACCTCTAGTTTCTGAGTGAAAAACCACGATTGACATGTGTTATCACTTCAAGAAACTCTTCTAGGTTGTATATTAGAGATGCTTGGAAATATTACAAACTAAACAAATATGTTGGAAAATGGTGGATGAATGAAAGAAATGTTGCATATTTAAACCAGATAACCACTTCTACTGCGCTTAACCCCAGACATGGGTGAACACCCCGAGACTACAAGGCTTTTGACCACCAACTACTCACAGTTTGAGGAATAGGTGAAGACGGAGAAGACTAACCACACCAGTAGACATATAAGACCATGTGATGGCCGGATGCAACCAGTAGGACGTTTGCGAATCTATTTTTTAATACACAAACAGGATGACAGCTCTCTAGCATTAAGACAACAAAAACTTGCATGCACCTTCAATAATACTAACTATATTCTAACACAAAGGTGGGATGACAACCCCTCTAATGCTAAACATCAAGAGCAAATGAAAAGCGCATAATAGGCACAACCTAGAACAAAGAAGAAGAAGTTGAAAGTGAGCAATTAACAACAAAAGAAGCTTGCATTAGCTGAAAATGAAGACCAGACGCTACAGGTATCACAGTAGTTACAGTCTCCAGAAGTTGAAGTTTACAATAAAATAACATTCATCAACCTATTACATTCTGAGTTCTGGATATATATAGAGGTTGATTGCAAAACTATCTCCTATCCTATGTGTGTAGGGGCCATAATGGACTACCAACCACATTAACTATCTGACAAAAATCTCTGTTACAATCTGCTGCTTGACTGAATATATTTGACATTTCCTGGTACTTGGCTGTACTCCTCGAACAGGTGGATTGTTGTATGAATAAATGATCATAACTTCTGAAGGCGTTTAACTGCTCGAGGTTGTATGCTCCTTCCTTGGCCATGCTGTCTCTTGAATATGGTAGCTGAGGATTTAATGCACAGAGTATTGAACCATGGGCTCTTTTCTTCTTTGGGTGCACAAAGCTGCCACGTACACGAAAATTGCATTGAAAATGGACGAGGAGCTGAGAAAGAATGCTAGCCGTTGGATGGATCAGACGGACAGGCGAGATCGGATTATGTGGGCTATCGGAAGATATATGTGGGAGGAAGAGTGCAGACCATTGGATTGTAAGATGGACGATCGGACGGTGGAGGGGTGTGGAAGCTGCGGGGAAATTAACAGGCAGGAGTCGAGCACGGAGGCGGTAAGCTGTTTTATCGCACCCCTCACTGGAAAAGGTGGTAAATGTACAAGGTGGGTGCGATGCAATAAGAATGAGATGCATCGTTGACGGGACTATAAGGAAACTAATTTCCCCGTTGACTAACAGTCATGCGGTTTACGGGAGCGGGGACTGCGGACACCGTCAGATCTCAGGGTGGAGGATCGGACGGCCCAGGCTTTTTGCACACGTTTTGAGTGATGTGACAGGTGAGAGCACAATAGTAGCATGCGATTACATGAATACGATCATATGGGTTTAAACTTCGGCGCTGAGGGGCTAGATGGAATAGGGGCTTACACAGGGTTCTGGCAATAAATCAGAGATAAAGAGGTTTAAAAGAGAATAAAGGGGATGAAGGGGAGGATGAAATCAACCGTTGTGAATCATTTGAAAGCACAACTAGCACTGCTAAACCTGTCGTTACCCATCAAATGCTGTAAACATAGCAGAGCTAACATTGGCTCTTTCTAGGGATGAGATCCTCCCTGTGAGGTCTCAAGAACCCGCAGATCAATGCCTTCATACAAAACCAACACAACAACATTTGCCTAGTATTCCATTAGGCATGAAGTCTGACTGAACCTAAACAAAACTGCTAAAACAAAATATTTACAATCTTCAAGGTCAAAGACCTTAAACCACATAAATTTTCAGAAAACGCCCATTAACTGGGCCATCAAAAATTGCTTCTCCTCCCATACTTTGCAGTAGGAAGGTATTGTTCCCTTGGAGTTGAGATATGATGAAAGGACCTATCCAAAAAGCATCAAATTTTCCATGATTGCCTTTCTTCTCTTTCAGGGCATCCCGTTTCAAAACCAAGTCTCCAACCCGAAAATTATCTGCTTTCGTCTTCCTGTCAAAAACTTCCTTGATCTTTTTCTGATGTGTTGCAACATTTTCAACCAGCTGTTCTTTGATTTGATGTACCTTTGCTAAATCTGTGATTCTCTTTGCCATGTCTTTCTCCTCATTCTGCTATGGTTGAAGAAACTTTACCATAGGGAGAGTAAGCGGAATCGGAAACACTGCCTCTATGCCATACACCAACTTAAATGGAGAATTCCCTGTAGATCTCTTAATGGTCACTTTGTCAGCCTAAAGTGCATATTTGAGCTTTAAATCCCAATTCCTTTTGTTGCCCTCGAACAACTTCTAAATTATCCTCATCAGACTTTTATTAGAGGATTCTGCTAGACCATTCCCTTAAGGATAGTATTAGGTGGAATGAACAAGTTTAATGGCCATTGAATCACACATATCCACCAACTCTTCGGCCCTGAAGGCTGCTGCATTATCTGTGACTAATTTGTGTGGACAACCAAATCTGGTAAAAATATTTTCAATTAAAAACTTCATGACCACATTATCATCAGCCTTTTGGTAGGGATTGCTTCAATCCATTTTGTGAAATAATCAGTGGTTACTAATATCTATCTGTGCTGACCACTGGAATGTGGATTGATTTCTCTAATGAAATCCAAGCCCCACTGCTGAAACGGTCCTTTTGCAAATATTGGTTTTAAGGGCAGGGATTTCAACTGTTGTTTTCCTTCAAATCTTTGGCACTTGTCACAAGATTTAACAAATGAAAATACATCAGAGAATAAGGAGGGCCAGTAATAACCAACTCTCAGGATTTTGTGAGCTGTAGTTTTCGAGTAATGGTGTCCTCCACACATACTGGAGTGAAACTACTACATGATTTCCATTGATTGTTCTTTGACCAGACACCTCAAAAGCACCCCTGATGGATCCCTCCAATAGAGCAGATTTTCAATAATACAATGTTTAGCTGCTCTAAGCTTAATTGTTCTGGCTTGACTTGTGCTTAAGTCTGGAGGGATTTCTAGCTTCAGCAAAAATTTAATTATCTCAGAATACCAATCACAAGAAACTAGATTTTCGGCCACTGACTACCCTTTGTCCGGTTCAACTGCTTCCTCTTCTTCTGTTTGACAATTTTCTGCAACTGTGCATATAAAATTAATTTCCATAGTTCTGCAATTTTCTTCAGTTAATAACCTGGCAAGACCCTAACCTCTGACAAGTTTAGTGGGCTTCAATTCTATATTAAATTCAATTAGCTTGGCAATCCATTTAGCCCTTCTCCCATCAGCATCAGGTTGTGTTAGGACATCTTTAATTGCAGCAGAAGGTACATATGCAATTATCTTGGAATGCAAAACGTAAACTCTGAAAGCTTCTAAAGATTTGATAAGGGCATATGCTTGTTTTTCAATCATATCATACCTCAGTTCAGCATCCCTCAAATTCTTACTGAAAAATGCTACTGGATGCTCTAAACCTTCTTCATCTTCCTACAGTAAAATAGCTACAATGGTGTCTTCAGAGGCAAATGAGAATACATGGAACTCCTAGCTGTAATCTAGACTTATTAATGTGGGAGCTTCCATTATAGCCTTTTTGATGCAATCAAATGATTTTTTTGCTGCATCAGTCCATCTTACCTCTGACCCTTTTCTCAATGGAGGTAATATGCTTCACTAGTTTTGCAAAATTTGGTATAAACCTCCTCACAAAATTAATTTTTCCCAGAAAGGATTGCATATCTTTCTTTGATCTTGGGATAAATAAAGTCTGTATGGCCTTTACTCTTTCTGGGTCAATTCGAACACCTGAAGCAGAAACAATATGTCCTAACAACTTCACTTCTTCTAAAACAAATTGTGATTTTTTTGGATTGACTGAAATCCCAAACCTTCTACACTTCAAAAACACTTTCTCTAAATGTTGCAAATGATCTTGATGGCTGCTGGAGTATACTGTTATATCATCAAGGTAGATAAGGATAAATTTGTCCTTCTCTCCCACAAAAGCTATATCCATATCTCTCCGAAAGGTGGCTCCAACATTCATTAATCCAAAAGGCATATGGGCATACCTAAAAGTGCCCCAAGGAGTGGTGAATGCAGTATTCTCTTGATCATCTGGATGTACAGTAATCTGATTAAAGCCTGAAAATCCATCTGTAAAAGACAGTACTTTGGCTCCTGATACTTTCTGCAGCAAATGCTCCATCTGGGGCAGGGGATAGTTGTCTTTCTTGGAGCACTTGTTCAAATTTTTGAAATCAACACAGAGTCTGATTTTTCCACTTTTCTTCCTCACTACTACTAGGTTGGCTACCCATTTTGAATATCTGAGAGGAACTATTATCTTGGCAGCCAAATTTTTTTTAATTTCTTTTTCAATCAGAGGAAGAAGCATAGGATTTATTGGTCTCAGCTTTTGTCTAAAATGAATGGTGTCTTTCTCCAGAGGGATTTTATGTTGGATTATGTTTTTATCATACGTTTTCAGGTCACTATACTCCCAGGAAAACACATCAGCAAATCGCTTCAGTAATTTGCAGTATTTAGAACTTTGATCAGCAGACAAATTGGTGGACGAATTTACATATCTAGCCTGACCTAGACTTCCTATATCATTCTTACAGACTATAGATTGATCTTCTTTTTGGGTAGCCTTGTAAGGCACATCATTTTGGTCAAACAGTTTTTCTAGATGTATTAGACCCTTGGGAATATGATTGCTGAGGAGTTGGACAATGCTATCTTTGCCGATTTTATCTCTAAGCTAGGCTTAGGGATTTTCTTCCAAGGCTTTATTTTCTTGGTCAACTTGCATATCAGAAAATTCATCAATGACTTGCAAAAATCTATTTATCTCATCATCATCATTAAAAACCTTCCAATGCTTGACATTGTCAGGCAAGGACGGTCTGTATTTCATTTGGACTTCATAAACCAATCTGGGAGGCATTGGAGGGATAAATAGACTAGCAAAAACAGCAAGGGAATCAACAAGCTGATTCTGGGCTCTAGGAATATATGAAATACAGAAAATATCAAAGAAATCTTGGAGTCTCCATACCTCATCTTTGTATGCTTTCACCCTTGGATGCTTTGCTTGAAATGTTTTATTTACTTGTTGAATGATCAGGTCAGCATCTCCAAACACTTTTATGTTCTTGATTCCTCTATCTGCTGTTGTGTTAAGGCCCAATATCAGAGCCTTATACTCTGCAATATTGTTTGTGACTTGAAAAGCCAGCGTAAAAGACAGCTCTGTGCTTTCTTGTTGTGGAGATGTTAGCACCACCCCAACTCTTGTAGTCTCCCTAGAACATGCTCCATCAAAAAACATCTCCCAAGCCTGACTTCCTTGCTCTTCATCGGCCTGAACTGTTGGTTTCTTGAGTTGCGACATGGCCTTCTGAGATTCTTCTATTTGGAGTATACATGCTCCAAAATCAGTGTCCATTGCATAAATAGGATGATTTGTAGGATTCTTCTCATCACTAATGATGTATGCTAGCTATGCTTCTCTATATAATATCCTGCTTTCTCCTCCAAAGACTGGGACAGTGGCATTTGATAAATCATTCTGTAATGTCCCACCTAGTCTCTTGATCCATCCTCTAGATAGCAGCATGCCAAACCTAGGAGGGACATCTGCCACCACTATGTCCATCACCGTGCTCTTCATGGGCAGCTAAGTTAGGGTAAAGGCTAAATCTTTTATCAATCCCAAGCATTTTACTTTTCTTGAATCAAAAGAAAATAAATCATGATATGGTCTTGTGACATCAAGGCCTAACTCTTCCATGACAGGCTTTGGCATTAGATTGTGGCTAGCCCCTGTGTCTAGCAGGCATTTGAGGAGGATTTTATCATGAATTGTCAAGGAAACATAAAAAGATGGAGAGTTATTATCAGCAGGTTCGGTCATTGGACTAAGCACAATTGCAGGTCTATCATATTGCAAATTGACTGAGTCAATGGAGGTTTGTGTGGCTTTCAACTCAAGAGCTTCAAGGATAGGCTTTCTAAACACTTCACTCTTTACAAGTTCTAACAGAGGCATAGATATTTTTAATTTCTGAACTTCTGCTTCAAGACTGAAAAGGGAAGGGGACTTATCAGGACCTCTTACCTCTTGAACTGGTGCTTTGAAGATGACTGGATCAACTACTGGTTTCTTTTGTCTGATATTCGGTGATTTGGTTTGGACAACAGCTCTTTGAGCACGATTCTCCTTGACATTATTTGCTTGTGACCTCAGGTTATATCTTTGCTGTTCACCGGTCTGCAGAACAACTTCCATGTCCCATCTTTGACTATCTTGTTCTTGCAATAAAGACTCTTCATATTCAGTTAATGTCAAGAAAGCAGCACTACCTTTATCTTCCATGCAATGTATTTCATCCTCATCTTCAATTTGTTCCTCCTCCATGACTACATTCTCGAAAGGAGCTTTAACTTTATGTTCTTCATTTTGTTCTTTACCCCTCTATATTATTTGCAACTGCTCATTCGCTCTTATGTATGGATTTGAATTTCTGGGAGCAAATCTGTTTTGCTGCGTTGTTTTTCCTGAGTTCTGCTCAATCTTCAACTTAGATATCTCAGCAGCGAATGACTCTATCATTCTGGTCATTTTATCTAATTTGGGCTTAGAAGAAGAGGCAGAGGAAGAAGAAGCCTCACCTCTCTGCCTTCTTTTGTCAGCATGACTTCTATGTTTTTTTGTAGCTATAATATTAGATTCTACTTCTAGAGCTGTATCTTGCATGTTTGCTAGAGTAGCACATCTTCTTTCTCTAAGTAATAAGCAAAAATCAGAGTCAAAATCATTGGCATAAGTTAATTTGGCTGATGTAGGAGTTCGCTTTACCTTAGATGGTATTTATTGTACATTCTATTAAATCTCTTATTGAAATCAGGGAAAGATTCTCCACTTTCTCTCTTCAAGTTACCAAACTTAGTATGATAATACAGAAAGTCCTTTTTATCTCCCCATTGCTTCAAAAATGCTTCATCTAAAGCCTCAATATCAGCGATAGATATAGGCATCAATTCTCTGAACCATTTTCTAGCCTCTCCATCAAGGCTCTGGACAAAAACTCTCATCCACACATCATTTTCATTTATATCTAAGTTATCAGCATAACTGTAAAAAGCTTCAAGTTCTTCTTCAACAGTTATCCCATCTGTACCAGTAAACTTCGGCATGTATTTTTGATACTCTCCTGCAGGCATGGCATCCAAAGGAATAGGCAAAACTAGGGGTCCATACCTGGCAGCAACAATTCTTTCCATCCTCGTAGGTGCTTGCTGGCCTACCATGACTGGGGTATGCGGAATGCTCCTGGTAGATTGAATAGTGGGAAACAATGAAATAGATGGCAGAGGCAAGGGAATATGATGGACTATATGGGTTACAATCTTTAGACTCAGATCCAAAGGGGAACTAACTATATAAGGAGCTGTATGTATCTCTACAGGTGATTCCCCACTAGTAAAACAAAGTTTTGATTCTTCACACTGTCTATTTTCAACTATTACTTCCTCTTGCAGAGACGCATAAGATTTCTTAGGCTTACCTGATCCTGATGCTCCTTTCTGTGATGATTTCTTCGACTTGATAATCTTTTTAGGGTCAGGTATTGATTCAGTTGGTGACTTCTGAGGATTTCTTCGAGTATGTCTCACAAACTGTGTCAGGACTGGAACATGGAGTCGCCAAAGGTTGGTCTTCCTCCAGTGGAGTCGCCAGATAGATGATTACAACCAGAAATGTGCCCAGACCTTGTCTATCATCAAAATCTGGAACTGTGTCGTTTCCCAGGGAATCTAAGCTTCAATCTCCTCTCCACGGCAACGACACCAATTAATGTTATCACCCCAAGAAACTCTCCTAGGTTGTATATCAGAGATGCTCGGGAACATTACAAACTCAACAAAAATGTTGGAAAATGGTGGATGTATGAGAGAAATGTTGCATATTCAAGCTAGATAACCACTTCTATTGTGTTTAACCCTAGACATGGGTGAACGCCCCCAGGCTACAAGGATTTTGACCACAAACTATGCACAGTTTGAGGAATAGGTGAAGACGGAGAAGACTGACCACACTAGTAGACATACAAGACCATGTGATGGCCGGATGTGACTAGTAGGAGGTCTACAAATCTATTTCTTAATACACAGAGAGGATGATAACTCTCTAGCATTAGGACAACAAAAACCTCCATACACTTTCAATAATACTAACTAGATTCTAACACAGAGGTGCGATGACAACCCCTCTAATGCTAAACATCAAGAACAAATGAAAAGTGCATAACAGCCACAACCTAGAACAAAGAAGAAGAAATTGAAAGTGAGCAATGAACAGCAAAAGAAGCTTGCATTAGCTGAAAATGAAGACCGGACGCCGCAAGTATCACAGTAGTTACAGTCTCCAGAAGTTGAAGCTTACAACAAAATAACGTTCATCAACCTATTACATTATGAGTTCTGGATATATATAGAAGTTGATTGCAAAACTATCTGCTATCTTATGCATGAGGGGCCATAATGGACCACCAACCACATTAACTATCTGATAAAAATCTTTGTTACAATATGTTGCTTGATAAATATATTTGACATTTCCTGGTACTTGGCTGTACTCCTTGAACAGGTGGATTGTTGTATGAATAAATGATCATAACTGCTAAAGGCTTTTAGCTGCTCGAGGTTGTACGCTCCTTCCCCGGCCATGCTGTCTCTTGAATATGGTAGCTGAGGATTTAATGCACAGAGTATTGAACAATGGGCTCTTTTCTTCTTCAGGTGCACAAGGCTGCCACGGACACGAAAATTGCATTGAAAATGGACGAGGAGCTAAGTAAGAACACTGGCCATTGGATGGATCAGATGGACGACTGCGATTATATTATGTGGGCTATCGGAAGATATATGTAGAAGGAAGAGTGTGGACCATTGGATCATAAGATGGACGATCAGACGGTGGATGGGTGCAGAAGCTGCAGGGAAATTAATAGGCGGGAGTCGGGCACCGAGGTGGTAAGCTGTTTTATCGCACCGCTCACGGGAAAAGGTGGTAAACATACAAGGCAGGTGCGATGCAATAAGAATGAGAAGTATGGCTAATGGGACGGCAGGGAAACTGCTTTCCCCGCTGACTAACAGTCATGCGGTTTACGAGAGCGGGGACTGCGGACACCGTCGAATCTCAGGGTGGAGGATCGGATGGCCCAGGCTTTTTGCACACATTTTGAGTGATGTGACAGGTGAGAGTACAATAACAGCATGTGTTTACATGAATACGATCATATGGGTTTAAACTTCGGCGCTGAGGGGCTAGACGAAACAGGGGCTTACATAGGGTTTTGGGAATAAATCAGAGATAAAGAGGTTTAAAAGAGAATAAAGGGGATGAAGGGGAGGATGAAATCAACCGCTACGAATTTTTTGAAAGCACAACCAGCACTGCTAAACTTGTCTTTACCCATCAAATGCTGTAGAAAATAGCAGAGCTAACAAGATGAAGCCTTTTCAGTGTGAATGCTGTAGAGGTTTGGCCATGAATGCAGAACTATGGGCTTTTATCCTCTGTGTTATCGTGAGGTTGAGAGATTTATTTTTACTTGTTGGTGATTTTGAATTTTTTTTCTGTTAATGCTGTTTTAACATAGAAATAAAAAGTTAAGGCACAAATTATATTTTAGGTTACTCTTCATTGTCATTGTGGAATTTTCAATTACAGTTGTCTCTTTGTTTGTTGTTGTTGGGTGAACTTTGATTTGTAGGCCCCCTAGTCTACATCATTCTCAGGACATCTAAACAGATTAAGTATTTTTCATTGTCAAGATGCTTACTTTACCTACTGTGTGAATAAAGGGTTCAATCCAGATTTTGCACTACTAGGTTTAAGTGGGGTCTGGCATTTCAATCCATTTTTGGAGGTACAAGATGAAGAAGAAGCAGATGGATGGTAGAAGAAAAACCTATCCTTTCCTTTTTAATGAAAGTCGCGAAGTGTTATTTTCAACCTACTATGCATGTGAGCATGAATAGATGCCACGGGGAGAGAGATTGACATTTCTCTGTCGATCAGAATTTGTTAAGATTTCATGTGCCAACCTAATTTCTATCTTGAATAATTGTTTATGCGTGAGCCATACTTTATAAAAAAAACTGATTGTCTTTCTCTTCGGTTAAAAAATATGGACTTGCTGCTCCATGAAACTTGTGATTCGGTGCTTAGTAGCACACGCCACCCTTGATAAAAACGTATAAGGTAATAGGCGTAGTCTAGGCAATATTAGTTGATGATTTTCAATTTGTTTTTCTAGCACTCTTATGGCCGGAAATTGTCCTACGTCATCGACCTGTCTCATCGCCATGGACCCACTCCATCCTCGTCTTCATTTCTACTCCCTTTTTCCATCACCATCTCGTTCTCTGGTTGCCTCTATTTGATTTTAATTTCTGTTGGCTTCTCACACTCATATATTGCATAAGTAGGAATCATAACTGCAGCCATTGTAATTACCAAAAAGGAGTTGAATTGATGGAAAATATGGGAAGAATGAGGTCATTGAATAGTTGAAAGGATCCCATGTTTGTTTTTCATATCTAACAAACACTTCATCCATTAAAACAACCATCCATAATGTGGGTGTTGTTATTTATGTGATAATATGTTGTTTAGCTAGCAATAATGGTGTCATCACTTGTGAAAGACAGTTGGAGAATTGATTATGACACTGCCATGAACAACCTTGTTCTAGGAAAAGAAGTAGGTGCACCACATTTTGTTCTGTTGGCTACCATTTGTGTGAAAAATCCTCTAATGGAGTTTCAGATGTTGGGAAGGTAGAGAGGAGGAAAGCAGAATATTTAATACACAACACACAACACGAATTGGGGCTCTTCTATTGATCACACAAAACTTGAATCTCACATACAACTATCCATAGAGCTGTGACTCTTGACTTTTACACACAGTTCATTTGACTTCATTATAATGAACTGGTGAGGGGTATTTAAAATTTTCTGTTAGTGAATTGCCAAGACAACTTAATATGCACAAGCACTCTAAATTTGACTTTATCTAAAATATGACTTAACTCGAACTCACTCGACTTGACTCAGTTAACTCACTCTTCAAATTTAGCCAACTCGTGCATGCAGGAGTAATTACAATTTCCAACACTCTCCCTTAACTATAACCATATGAGTCAACATAGCTCAAACATGAGTCAACATGACTCAACAATGCCTACTAGGCTTATAATAGAAATTGACTCAATCATCACTCAAACATGTGTGTTGGTCTATGTCTTAGCTAGGCTTACAATGACTCAAAACTTTTACAATATATTTTCTTTTTCTTCCAGATTCTATACCCTCTCACTTTATTCATTCTTTGTTGCACATTCTTGCTATAGGCTCCATACTTCTTTACTTGTTGCTGCTGCAAAGTTTCTTTGACTTGTCCTGAATTTGGTCTAAGTCAGTCTTATACAACTTCCTCTTCAACAATTTGTTCAAATATGGATTTCTTCCATAACTCTTCATCTTCAAAGTGTCTTATTTTCTCTACTTCTTGTGCTTCATATTCTTGAATTTCTGATGCAGAAGCATTCAACCCAAAGGGAAATTACTGTAAATAATAGACATAGGGGGTCATGCATTTGTGTAATTAGTTTCCTAAATTCCAAGTCAGTTTAATATTTAGGCTTTTAAGTAGATATTCTCAAAATAAATAATTAAAACTAGGAGAGCTCTTAGGCATAAAAGCAATGGATGTGGATCATTAAGTGATAAGGAAGCTTTTCTATTTTAGAA
>APFE031691938.1:33886-79504 GCA_000404065.3 Pinus taeda | reverse complement strand
AGAGAGAGCAGAGGAGTGCTCAAGAGGTTCCAGAGGCAGTGAACCAAGTACTTACCAAAAGACCAGATCCGGAGGGAAGGATTGGTGAGGTAAGTTGCAGCAAGAGAGATTGTTGTTGCGGAGACTAGTACAACTCATGGTGAGTGAGAAACTCATGGGGAAGCAGTCTGCCAGAGGCAGAAGGAGTTTTTCTAGAGGAGAAAAAGGTTCAGAGAAATGCCACAGAGATGAGATGACTGCAGAGGTTCGAGAAAGAAAAATTGCAGAAATAAAAACACAGTTGCACGTACAGGAAGAATGGCTGCAAGAGTAGGAAAATCAAAAAGGAAAATGGATCTTTCCATTGAAAGGAAAGAGAGTGATTTGGCGACAATTGCAGAGGAGGTTGAGGAAAATTGTGATTGCCTTGTTGAAAAAGGGACTTAGAGTTCTTGTGCCAGAGATGAAATTTGAAGATTCCACATGTAGATCTGATCAAAGGGAAGTGCTGAAGAAAACAGTCAAGACTAAAAAGTCTTGCAGTTTTAAAACTGATGAGTTGTGTGTGTTTGCAGGTGCAGAGGAGGTTTCCATTGATGAAACAGAGGAAGAGACCATTGATGATTTCTTGAGTTATTGGGTAGATCCAGATCAGCTGGATAATGTGAACTCTTGTGTTTGTATAGCTGACAATTTTGATGTGATTACATGTATTGAGGAGGATGTGCCATCTTGTGAAACTCTTACAGCACAAGAGGAAATTCTTATGGATGCTGAAGAAGTGAATCAGTCTGTAGCACGGATAAGTGAAGCAACAGTTGAGTCTGTTAAACTTAGTGATTTTATGCAAACTGAAAGTTTATATGTGAATGAAGGTGATGATGATATGCTTCAGCTATGCTACAGAGAAATTGCATTGTTAGAATATTTGTTGGAGAATCCACAGTATGACAGGGAGATTGCAGAAAAGAGAGTCCAGTGCAGTGAACAAGAGGAAAAAGTTACAGATGAAATTGCAGGTGATGAGCAAAAGAATGTTGCAGAGGGACAGGAAGTTTGGGAGGCAGCAACATCCATAGTGATAGCTAGAGCAACATGTGGGGTGACATTTATGATGACAGCTGAGACAACACTAGTAGCAAAAGAGGCACTGAAGCCTTATATTTTTTATTCTAACAATTGGTTTGTGAGTACAGGTCTTATTGAAGATGCTGGAGAAAATCTATTAGACAGATAAATTGAACTGATGAGACAAATGATGATGAAGGAATCTCGGAAGAGACCAGCAGCAATGAAACAAAGGAGAAGTAGCAAAAGGAAGACAACAGAAGATTGCAAGAGTGTAGCTACTGGAGCAAAGCAACATAAAGTGTGGAGACCTGGAGAAGAACAACAGACAGAAGCAGCGGCAAATGGAAAGTTGCAACACAAGATATGGGATCCAGGAAAACATAGATCTAAACACATGATCAGGAGATCATGCAATTTTTCTACCTTGGGAGTCTGATGCGGGAGCATTCAGCCCAAAGGGAAATTACTGTAAATAATAGACATAGGGGGTCATGCATTTGTGTAATTAGTTTCCTAAATTCCAAGTCAGTTTAATATTTAGGCTTTTAAGTAGATATTCTCAAAATAAATAAATAAAACTAGGAGAGCTCTTAGGCATAAAAGCAATGGATGTGGATCATTAAGTGATAAGGAAGCTTTTCTATTTTAGAACAGAAAAAAAAAGATGGAATAAAGCTGAGGAGATGCTTTTTGCCATATGTATGCATTGCATGTAGAGTCTTAGAGCTTTTAGTTGAGTGATTCTAGATCATGCTAAGTTTTATAAATTATGTAGCCTCAAAGGCATTGAAAAAAATCAGAGACTGAGAGAGAATGAGTGAGTATGAAGAAGAAGAGGCCATGAATAGGCCATGATTTCTCTTGTAAATAATTTATTTCTTAATTAATTATTTCAGTGATTTGTGTGCATATGTATTGTCTGGAACTTTGAGAGTTTTTAACATTTATCAGGGATAATATGTTGCATTTACTGTGTATTGCAATGCATGGTTATATGCATAGACAAAGTTTAAAGATTCTGGGTTTTGCGGGTTGCGGCTTGCATCACTCTACCTATGTAATGGAATCTACCAAAGTGGTTTGTTTACATGATCTCCAAGAAATAGGTGTTTATCTAACACCCACGAGATATCCTGAAATAGACATTCCATTTTCCTTATCCCCATCAAAGTTTGAATCGGAATTATCACCTAGTTTGAAGTCATCCACCATAGACTATTTAAGTCAAAAGTCTTGAGTTCGTTTCAAGTACTTTAGAAATCTTTTTGTAGCACACCAATGTCCTTCACATAGTTTTTACATGAACCCTGAAAGAATCACAAGAACAAATGAAATATCCAACCTAGTAATAGTAAGGTACATAAGACTCCCCACAAGTTATCTAAATTTCGTTACATCCTAAAATTTATTTCCTTCTTTTGATGTAAGCTTTAGATTCTACTCCATTGGAGTAAAGAGAAGATTATAGTTTGGCATGCCAAATTTATTCAATAAGTTCTCTAATGTACCTCTTTTGGGAAATGAATACATGCTTTCAATTTTGGATTACTTCAAAAATCATGTAGTAGCCAATATATGTCATGTGTGTCATCTCAAAACTCTTCTTCAATTCTCTATTTATGGATGTACTATATGCTTCATTGTGCCATGCTATCAAAATATCATCTACATACACCACGAGATACACAAAAGTTTTTCCAACTTTCTTGACAAACAAAGTTGATCATCAAGATTAAAATTCTTGAAATTTATTTTGAAAAGATGCTTAGTTAACTTGCATACCATGTGCATGGTGTTTGCTCTAGGCCATACAAAGACTTGATGATCTTTCATACCTTATGTTATTGTCCCTTCAAAACAAATCCTTCTTATTGAGGCATATAGGCATTATATTTCAAGTCTCCATTTGACAAGGCTATCTTCACATCCGTGTGATGTATCTTCCACCTATTTTGTGTTGCAAAAGCCAAAAATGCATGATGGTGGCCCATTTTACTATGAGGGAAAAAAAAATCCACATAATTTATGTCTTGTTTCTATGCAAATCCTTTCACCACAATCCTCATTTTATCTTTGTCAAGTGAGCCATCTGATTTGTACTTGTTTGGTTCTAATTGAGGACCCACCAACTTCCATGTCTCATTCTTAGTGAGAGCATTACACTCCTTCTACATGACTTCTTTCCATTCCTTATGAAAAGCAATTTCTTCAAAAAGAATTTGTTTCAAAGTTAGTAGACAAATTCAATTCACAATCATATGAAACATATACTTCATTTACATCACCTAAATCTGAATTGTCTACATCAGCTTCATCTTGTTTAGGTGAACTTTTGTTCTTGTATTTTTTATCTCATCATTATTAACAGTTACAAGTGTCATTATGACCCACTTTGGTAGACCTTTTTAAGATGGTCTAGGTTGCTCAATTGATAAAGATGGCATTGAATTCTTATCAAGGTTCATCCTTTCAATCCTCCCAATCACATCTTACAGTCAAAACTCTTGTTCTTATGAGATGGTTGGACCTTTTACATGAGGGGTGGATGACACTTCAAAATGAGATTACAGAGATTGATCCAAGACAGGGATCCCCCTTCAAGATGTGGCCCTCTCATTATCAAACGCATTATCTGTATTTACATGGATGAATATGTCTAGATTATCAATTCGTCACTCAATATTATTTTCATTCTTAGTGAACTCAATAAAAGCCACATCTTTAGAAAGGATGAATTTTTTATTTACCTCAATGTAAATATGGCATGTCATACTAGTATTTGAGTACCCCAAAAAGATGTACTTTCAAATCCTTACACGAAACCTCTTTGCTCCTTAGGAATTAAGACATAGTAAGTGGAACCAAAGACCCTATGATGCCTCACAAAAGGAATGTTGGCATGCAACATTTCATATGGAGTCTTGTTTCCAAGAGCATGGGATGGACATCGATGGTCATCCACCTCTTCCACTAACTTAATGATTCTCTATCTTCTACCATGGAAATCCTTGCCCCTACTCAATAGTTGTAGTCATCAATTAGTTATTTTCAATGAGTGCACCCTAAATTAATATTCTATGAAAAATGTGCACCCCTGGGAAGTTGATGTACCAACTAACAACCTCAGGGCTTGCAAATTTTTAGCTCTTTATATTCTAGGGTTATGTTTTTGGACCTCCGGGGTTCTTTATTTATGTTAAAAGGTCATTCTTTCGGCCTCTTGAAATAACTGAATGGAGGCTTTTGTGAGTAGAATTATTTAGACATTTGTCTTCCAAATCAATCACATAAATGTATTAATTGTTGATCCATTTTGAACCAACCAATGTGGTTCATCATCAAGATTATTCGATGAAGAGAATATGATCAAATAGGAGTATAAAAAGGTGAGGGAGAAGTCTAAGAACTAAAATATTAGGCTCAAACGTCAAAGAAAATAATTGTTAAAAAGATAAATAATAATAATAATAGATTTATAATCAAGTAATAAATATAAATAATAAACAAATAGGGAAATTAGTATTAATAAAATATAATCAATTATTACTTATTAATAAATCATTATAATAAGGAAATTAGTATATAAATAACAATATCAAAGAATAATTAAAGTTGAATAATTAGAACTAAATAAATTTTAAATTAATATTATTTATTTATTATTTTGTAAGCCTTAGCACAACTAAATCTTCATCATGGTCCAATATTATCACCCACCTCAGGCGGGGAAATGAAACCGCGTGACTTCACATTAGGAGTGCTTTAATACAAGCACTGATCAACCATCCACCTATCACAGACCATGCCCGCACAATAACAATATTAATAATTTAAAACTATAAACCACTATTTATATAATTATTGTAAAATTTAATTTATTATCTCATTAAATCAGTTATCACTCAAAAAAAGTTCATAAGGTCAAATAAACTAGGCGATCACATATCCATACTTTCAAATGTATTGATAAATAAAAATTCAACTATAATAAACTAAAAGTAAGTAAATAAATAAATAACGTATTATTAGCCCTTAATAATAAATAAAATTATTGTAAATAAATAAAATTAAGTCAAATATAAATTTAAGGATAACTAACTAAAGGTGAAGGGGGTGGGGGGCGATGGAATTTAGGGTTTTTCAACACTCTACATCTTCACAAACCACTGTTGTCGAGTACCTGAGCTTGAAAACTCCCCTCTTGATTGTTTAATGGAGTCATGTTTGGTTAGATGGCTACATTCTGTACACAGTGAAAACTTTTTGGAGGTTCAAATCTATAAGGGAGTGCTCTATCATGGATTTTCTTGGGTGTTTGTACTCTGTGTACGCCTATGGATGGGTTATATGTCAACATCGACTCTTAGTCCTGGTACTTTCTTTTTTCTACTCTCAAGTTCAATATTTGTTAGTGGTTTGCATTTCATTTGGCGTAGGAGATGAATTTTTACGATGGGGTTCTCATGATTATGGTTTTTATGCCAACCTTTATGCCTTTATATATATTTTTGTCTATTCATTAGGTTCAACACTCAAATGAGTTGGGGGTGGTGCTTCTCTTTGAGCTTCCTCTGGTGTCTCCCTATGCGAGATCCCTTATATCAAACCCTGATTTGAAAAAGTATCTTCATTGACAGAGAATATCATGAAATCCCCATCCTAGATTTTTAGTAATGTTCCTCCACGAATGGAGTATAACATGAATACCATGTTCTATATTTTTATTAAAATTCTCTATGGGAGATCAAAGCATATATGGGTTCAAAACTCTTCTTCTGTATGCTTTGAAAAATATACTATTGAAATTTTATTTGGCATACCTTATCGTTTTCTAAGTCTTCAATTCGACGAGAAGGTCTTATTAGATTCCCACTAGCTACAAGAAAATAATATTTCCAAAAATTATTCCATCATATTGAATACAAGACTTCCTAGGCGAGCTCCTACTACAAAATCAACTAATAAATCTCATGTCTCCTACAAGGATGCAACAACCCAAAGGAAGGCTACAGCTCCAGTGGATCAGACCCAAAACATTTTGGGCCCTTACATCATTGAACAAATGGAAAAGGCCCTATTTATGAAAGTAAACCTCCTTTTGTCTGTTTTGTAATCCAAAGCAGTCATTTGCAGATTTAATGGTTTTTTGCCCAAACCAAAGGAACTTATGCAATGGATTGTCTCTAATTGGACCTGATACTTTGAAATTTTCTTGTTCTCAAAAGGTTTTTCATAATACAGTTTGAAACGTAAAAGCATTTGGACTATGCTCTAAATGCAAGGCCATGGCTTTGGAGTAGAGCTAGACTATTCATTACGCCATGGTTCCCTAAGTTTGATTCCAACACCATGGTGGTCTATATAATGTTGGTCTGGGTGAGGCTTCCAAATCTCCCCCTTCCACTCTAGCACCATAAAGTCCTAGAAGTTATAGGCAACACATTGGGCAAATTTAAAAAATTGGATCTGGAAAGAACTAAAAATGGTATTTTCACTTATGTTAGGATATGTGTGAAGATTTATCTCAACAAAGGACTTCCATACCATATAAATCTGAAAGATCAAAACTTTCATTGGTCACAAGTTCTTGGCTATGAAAATACAACATTCATATGTTGCATATGTTTTCAGACAAGTCATGATTTGCAGCATGCATGCCCCAGGAAAGAAAGAATCTTAAGAAGAAGAAGAAACAATCTAATAATTCAAGAGGATGGAAATTCTCAGAACAACATCCTTATGAGGATGAAGAAGAGGAACATAAGGAATTCAAACTTGATCAAAAAGGAATGAAGGACATTGACCAGTAGGAAGTTGTACAAGAAGGGGGAGTTACGGTTCAATCAGTTTGGGCGCTCAAAAGGAGCCCATGTCACAAATAGCTCAGATTTTGACAAAGATGTCCCTCATGTGGGTCATGAACTAGCCTTGGTTCTAGTTGATCCAAATTCAGATGGTTGGTAAAAACTTCATAGGTGGAAAGGAAAAAGAGAAAAGATTTGCACTTAGTCAACTCTATATATCTTCATGCCCCTTATTGTATTTTATTCCTTTTTTTCTAAGGCTCCTTGTCATATTATGGACCTCCTTGTTATTTCCAAGGCAAGTTTTGTTCTCGTCTTGTGCTTATTTGATCTTATTTGCATACACACTAAGTGTGTCTATAAAATGAAATTTTTTTATTTTTTTATTAATACAAACTATGGTTTTTTTTCTTTGGAGAAAAATTAACCAAAGGTTAAATAAAATAAGTAAATAAATAGAAATAGAAATGATAATAAAAGTTTTAGTAATAATAAAAATAAATAAATAAGAAAAAAAGTAAAAATTATTAGAATGATTAAAATATACCTAAATAAAAAGGGAAAGAAAGGGAAAAACACTTAGGAGACAAATCAAAAAATAAAGGATGAAAACAAAAGAACCAAGGAATCAAAGGGAGAAAATTAAAAAGAAGAATATCTCGACGAGAGGGTGTGGATCCAATTTTTATTGATTCGCCAATTGTCATCCATGTTTAGATTGTTGGTGGCTTGTTTCTCTATTTCGATGGCTTCCCTAAACTTTTTGTAATGAAATGAGAAATATTAGCAAGGACAGAAGCATCCTCAATACAAATATGATGCTTAGTTTTTGTAGAATCCTCATCAAGAGCCAAAGAGCAAGAGTGATTATGTCTAATGTCCACAACATAATCCTAAATTTTATGGTTGATAGAACAAAATTTCTCACCTATATAAGGTTTCCCCATAGGAACAAGTGATCATGTAAACCCCTTTACTGTTAGATGGGTTAATATGTTCTTTAACAACCCTGAGGGATACCTTATAGTGTTAAGCGGCTTAAATATCATAGAGATATTGTTCTCCTTAAGAATACGAGCAAACTTGTCAGTGGTTCCTTGAATAAAAGGAAGATGAATAATGGCAATAGGATTGTTGGGATTAGTCTTAGCTCTAGCTCCTTTTGTCACCTTTTGGAGCTTTTGTCACTTGTTTAGATCAGTCTTAGCCTTGATGCGTTCTATAACCATTGTTTATAAAAACCTATAAAATATGAGCTTTCTCAATGATATGAAGATCATCATAAATCTTAAGGGTTATAGTGGCAAGGGTGTTCAAAACACCAGATTTTTCGGTTAAGTGATGATGGGAATTCTCATGGAGATATTTCTTAGTGTGAGCCTTCTTGCAGAAAACTTGATGGGATATGGAACCATCCTCCTTCTTAGTGATGAGGACATCAAGAAAGGGAATGTTGTCATTAACTTCAATCTCCATAGTGAATTTTGTGAAAGCATGTAGCCGCCATCTCTCTCTCTCTCTCTTAAGAGATAGCTACAACCATTCAAGCCAATTTGATTTCTACATTATGTTATTATTTCATTTATTAATAGAATTTGGGTTTTAACTGCATTATTGTGCTCTCTATTATATTTCTCTATGCAAGTGTTTCATTTCCTTTCCTTCCTTTAATTTCGTTCCTTGTACAACATGAATCAGTGGTATCTCAGCAATATGCTCTTTGTTACTTCTCAATGTATGTCCCCAA
Source organism: Pinus taeda (assembly GCA_000404065.3). Lineage (NCBI taxonomy): Eukaryota > Viridiplantae > Streptophyta > Pinopsida > Pinales > Pinaceae > Pinus > Pinus taeda. Next base: position 70,903 of record APFE031691938.1, on the reverse strand, counting down.
CAAGGTCAAGGCATGGAGAGTTAGGTATTGAGCTAGTATCACTTGGGAATGATCGCTCTCTCCAACGTAAGTGGTCTCCCATTACATATGAAAAGAGATATGACATAGCAAGAGATCCTATCAAGTTTTTGCTCGATGAAGCACTCTCGCAATAGTGGAACGGGATGATGGAAAATTTTCCCCAAATCCTTTAAGAACTTCCAATAGTGGCCAAGGCATCTTCAACCAATGGTAATTTTAGAGGTTCAACACCCTTCAAGATATAAGTCAACTTTGATATCCCCTTATTTGAAGGCTAAATAGATGCAAATATTTTCGAGAAATGGTTAAAACTATTAAAGGGCTATTACTTTGTCCAAAAAAAAAATTGATAATGAAAAGATCACAGTTATGATCCTAGATGACCCAGATGGATGTTGGTGGCCACCCAACTATCCCACTTGGATCCCCACAACTGTCTCTTTCAATTTTTCAATTTCCTTAATTGTAGCATAATTTACTATTTTTAGCAGTTTTTCAGGTCCTGAACTTCCAGAGCCATTTTGAGGCTCTAAACGATGTTTTTTGGGAAAACTGGAAGAAACATGGGTCGTAGACCGATGTTTCTCTTCTGAAAGTTATAGTCCTCGGATAGATATTTCTAACAAGTTATTGTGCGCGTCAAACGGAGATTGTATGCCAAAGTTACGACTTCAGGAAGTTGATGTACCAATTTACCCAAACGGGGCCCACAGTTTGGCATTTCATCTCCTAGGGTTAGGTTTTTGGATGTTTAGGGTTTTCCATTGTTTCTCAATAATAAATAGGCCTTCGAGCCTCATTGTAACAACAGTCAGAGGCATGTAGCCGCCACATCTCTTGTCAAATATAAGCTACCATCGCCCTAGCTGGTTTGTTTCCATTTCTGTTTGTAAGCATATTTCAGTATTTTACATTAATGAAATGAAGTATTATTTCCACTGCATATATGTGTTTATGGTTATTTATGTAATTTGTTGCGTTCCTATTTAAATCTGGATCACTAAAATACATTCCTCACTAGTCAAAGATTGGTGGGAAGGTTACCGAGAGAGAAAAAGCGAATAAGAGCCTACAATATTTAAGGCAATACCCACTTGGGAAGCTTTTATTAATGCCCTTAAGAGGAATTCCAACTATGATTACTAGTACACAAGACAGAAAACCCTACAATAGGAGATAGACCAGATACTGTCAGAGTACACCAATACTTTCCATACCTTGCACTTAAATATAGGTATCAAAGACTCTGAGCGGCACATGGTTCTAAAGTATCATAGTTGATCTGAATTGGATCCTTGAAAATTATCAGAGTTCTATGACTGTTTCAAATTATGATAGACTTCAAAATCTTGTAAACAATGAGCTATCAGAAATAACCTCTGTATAATGGTAATTTTCAGCCAACACGGAGCAACGAGGACCTTCGGTCAAAGTGCGCTGATCGTTGGCCCATGGGGACTATGCCTGGCGCAAAAATGGTAGTTGGGAGGCTCAAACCCATAAACGCAGGTTGTTTCTAATCGCGCATCGCAGGACAAAACCCCTCGAGAAGGAAAGGCCCCGAGTGCACAGTCACAAGGGAAACTAGGAAACCGTGGGAAAAGCGCTAAAACAACAGGCGGGTCCCGCGCTCCAAAACCAGTAGAATATTGGAGGCATTTCGGGCAGTAAGAGGGTTTGTCAGAGAACCCAACAATTCCATACATTGAATGACGTGTGTCCAGTGGATGAGAGAGAAAACCGCTCTCATCGCAGGCTAACAGTCGATCAAGTCACCCGTGCGATAAAAGCGATGACCGTAGAATCTGGAGGCCCCAGATCAGACGTCAGAGATTGCACCCGATGGGAGACCAGATTTGGCGGAAGAATAAGCTGAGGCATATAAAGGTTTGAAGTCTGATTTGACCGCTGAGCTGACGGATGAATCATTTCGCGGAATAATCGAAGTAACGAACTATTCGAGGAAGAGCTAGCGCTCAGTTTGTGAAGGGACAAGTGGCCACCTCTCTGTGAAATGTTACACAGTGGTGATGACATAGAAGTAGGGAATTCCAAGTGGACAGAGACAGGCGATCCAAAGGGCTGGAAGAGGAAGCGAACAGTCAAGGGATGGATTGGCTTTAAGCCACGAAAAAAGACAGAGGAGACAGAGAAGACATAATAAAGAGTGAAGCAAGAAGTAGAGAACAGAGAAGTCGAGCTAACCTACAGAGCTAAGGCAACATCGAGCAGATAGAACCGAGAAGGCTTGAGAGGTTCAAGCAATCCCTATGAGGATATCTGTTGGGAACTGAGTACCAAATTAGACTCATCCCATTAAGACGAGTTGAGGTCGAGGCTTGGTAAGGGGGAGTCTGTGTGCTCTAGTGGCTTGGGGAATCCAAGTACCACCCTACTAAGCATAATTTGTTACAGGAGACTCAGATTGAGCTCCTCATTGTAAAAACTCTACTTAAAGACACAATAAAGAAGGCCACCACTGAAAGCTAGACCAGGAGACATAGCCCAGGAGGATTGGGTGAACTCCTTATTAAATTGTTGTGTTTTACATTTGCTTACTATGTTTCTCTTACTATTTTCCATCGCCTATGTATTTCAAAATCTTATCGATCCGTTGCTTAAAATAACATAGGCACACACCAGCACACGAGTCTGTAGTACCTACACTAATTTACTGAGATCATTCATAAGTGATTTCAGATCAAGTGGTATCAAAGCTTTAGGTTGTGCTAGATTTAGCTGTTGAATGCTAACTAGATAAAAGCTCAAATTAGGAGAAGGAGAGTTGGTCGAAACTAATCTTGAAATTGGAAGAGTCTATCCTGAGAAGATATTTTCCTAGCCATAAGTTCCATGGTAGAGGAAATATATAAGGACTTTAGAAAACATAAATATGAAGATGCATCAGGCTCCAAACAAGATAAAGGAGAAGAAGAGTCTCTCCTCCATGACCACTCAAAAGGCAAAGTGAAAGAAGAGAGCTTTCTCACACCTCCTAATAGCCCTGAACATAAAAATAAGATGTCTTTGATTAAACTAGATGTTAAATCTAATTTACCAATATATGATGGAGAGTTGAATGCAAAAAAGCTGGACAATTGGATTAGACAAATTGATGTTTATTGCAGAGTGCAGAGTATTGATTCAGACAAGAGCAAGATTCAGCTGGAAAGCCTATGCCTAGGAGGCACTGCCTTGGTTTGGTGGGAAGGCAGGACCCAATAAGACATGAAGAGACATGGTAAGACTATTTCTGTCTGGAGTGAATTTGTTTCTGCAATCAAAAAGCAGTTCTATCCACTGGCCTACATGCAGCAAGCCATGATGAGCTGGCAAACTCTTCGACAGTTGAAAGGGAAAAGTGTACAAGGTTACACCCAAGAATTTAGGAAGAGAGCATTGATTCTAGGGATCTCATTAAACTCACCTGAGACTCTGTTGAAGTACATTGGTGGTCTACATAGCTACATGAGGCACACTATTCTCATGTTTAATCACACTAGTATAGATGAGGTATTTTTTCAAGCTACGCATCTAGAATCTAGAGGAAAGAATCGAAACCCAGAAGTTGGGGGATCATCCCAACCCATTGCAAGCAAGAATAAGGAGAAAAGAAAACATAAATGGAAAGCAAGGAAGGCCAACACTGCACAAAAAATCAAGTCTTCATGCACTCACTGTAAGAAGGATGGGCATGATGATGAGCACTGTTGGATTCTGCATCCGGAGCTAAGACCTAAGAAGTTCGAAGGCAAGAAGCAGAAGACCGTTGTAGCTATTCAGAAAGATTTGGGGTCAGACTCAGGAGATGAAACAACCATTGCAACCACAGGTATAAAAGGTAGGAATTCTGAAGCATCTACTAGTAATTCTGCATAATTAAATATTGATGAAGAAAATGAGAGAAAAAGACATGATCTTTTCCATATTCGAGTTATTTCCAAACATCAAAAGATTGATACTTTGTTTGATAGTGGCTCACAAGTAAATTTAATTTCTGAAGCAATTGTAAAGAAGTTGGGATTAATGACTATACCTCACAAGAAACCATACCCATTAGGATGGTTAAATGATAAAGCACAACTACAAGTAACTAGACAATGCAAAAAGTTTTCTTTTGGGTCAACATTTGTAGATGAGGTTGAGTTAGACATAATTCCTTTGGATATATGTGGAATTGTTTTAGGAAGTCCTTACTTGTACGACGGAAAAGCTATTTCTGTAGAGCTGAGAACAAGTATCTACTTGTTAAAGATGGAATCGCATACTTTGTAAGAGGTCATAAGCTCAAGAAAATTATACTCATAAACTCAGGGCAGATGAAACGAATGATAAATTCATGCAAACAATTTTTACTGATGGTTGTAAAGGAAAAGAAACCTGATAAAACCAATGTATTTGAGGGATGTGATGCTAAATAGCAAGCTGATTTACAAAAATTTGTTTCAAAGTATGATATCTTGTTTCAAGAACCTAAAGGTCTACCACCCAAAAAGGAAATAGTGCATGAAATTAATTTGCAACAAGATGCTCCATTGCCTAACATTGGGATGTACAGGTTGTCTGCTTCAGATAATGCATAAATCAAGAAGCAGGTGTAGGAGTTGTTCGAGAAAGGGTTCATTAGACCTAGCACATTACCATGTGGATCTCCAATCATTTTGGTGAGAAAGAAAGATGGCTCGCGGAGAATGTGCATTGATTACCGAGCATTGAATAAGATAACAATAAAAAATCATTATCCCCTTCCTCGCATAGATGATCTATTGGATCAATTGAAAGAAGCTGTTTATTCTTCCAAGTTAAACTTGCATAGTGGATATCATCTAGTCAAAGTTGCAGAACAAGATGCACGGAAGACTGCTTTCAAAACAAAGCAGGGATTGTATGAGTGGCTGGTTATGCCTTTTGGCTTAACTAATGCTCCTGCTACTTTCATGAGAATAATGAATGATGTACTCAAACCGTTGCTTGATGATTTTTTTTTATTGTGTATCTAGATGACATTATGATATTTAGAAAAACATGGGAATAACATTTAAAGCATGTTAAGTAGACACTAGATGTTTTGAAAAGAGAAAAACTTTATGTTAAACTCTCAAAATGTGAATTTGGAAAAACATCTTTGAATTATTTGGGACATTAGTAGGGGGTGGTGAATTGAAGATAGATCCCTCTAAGGTGGAAGCCATTGTAAACTGGCCTAAACCCAAATCTACTACAGAAGTTAGGAGCTTCTTAGGAGCAACACAATATTGGAGAAAGTTAATTTCTAACTTTTCCTTAATTGCAGCTCCCTTACATGCTTTAACAGGATTGAACAAGGTGTTTCAATGGGGAGGCAAACAACAGAAAGCCTTCAACACCATGAAAGAAAAGATTAGTACAACACTAGTACTAGCACTGCCTGATCTTCAAAGGCCCTTTGAGATCCAAACGGATGCCAGTGACTATGCCATGGGAGCAGTGTTGATACAACATGGTAAACCCATATGTTATCATTCAGAGACATTTAATTCTACAGTAGTTAACTATCCCACATATGATAAATAATTGTATGCATTAGTGCAAAGTGTGAAAAAGTGGAAACATTACTTAATGGGTAAAGAAACAGCTATACATACTGATCATCAACCACTTCAATATCTACACTCCCAAACTAAGTGGCAGCAATCAAGACACTATAGATGGATGGGTTTTCTACAACAGTTTCATTTAGTCATCAGATATAAAAAGGGCATACATAATAAAGTTGCACTCATGTTATCTAGACCCATTATAAATGCATCTACTATACTTAAGCATAATTTTGTGTTACATGAGAGTTACATTGAACAATATGCTCAAGATGTAGACTTTAAAGATGTATATGCAACTTTAAGTCAAGGCAAACTATTAGAAGAATTGAATTATCATGTAAAGGACCGACTCTTATATCATTGTGGGAAATTACGCGTTCCACAAACTGAAAGAGTAAATATAATTCGAGAAGCACACACTTCTCTAATATCATGTCACTTTGGGGTAAGTAAAACAGTTGCACAGCTGCAAAGATTTTGTTATTGGCCAAAAATGAATGAGACAGTTTCTAGATATGTATGAGGGTGTACTATGTGTGCTAAAATCAAGCCCAACAATAGAAAACTAAGCTTGTACACTCCATTACCAATTCCTTCTCGCCCTTGGGAAAGTGTTTCCATGGATTTTGTTGGAGGATTGCCTAAATCTAGGAAGGGTCGTGATTATCTATATGTTGTTGTGGATAGGTTCAACAAAATACCTTGTAATAAACAGATTACAGTTGAACAAATTGCAAAACTATTCTTTGAACATGTATGGGTTTATTTTGGATTACCCACTTCCATTGTATCTGATCGAGACACCCGATTTGTGGGGAAGTTTTGGTCAAGTTTGTGGGAACTGATGGACACAAAACTGAAGAAAAGCATAGATTTTCATCCACAAACTGATGACGAGACAGAAGTAGTTAACAGGACAATGATCCAGTTACTCAAAGGATATTGCAGCAAGCATCCTAAGCTTTGGGATGAACATTTATGTTATGTGCAGTATGCTTACAACAGAGCAAAACATTCTTCTACACAAAGATCTCCTTCTGAGACCTGTTTTGGTTTTCACACCAAGGTCTCCTTTGGATTTTGTCTTTGGTAAAGACACCACAGTTGAGGGACACAGTGATGTGGACAGGGCAACTAGGTTCATTGGACAAATCCAAGAGATCCACCAGGCAGTACAAGAATCGCTGGAAAAGATCCAAGCCAAATACAAGGCAAAGCATGACAAGCATCAGATGGAGAATAGTTTCCAGGTTGGTGACCAAGTCTGGTCGTATATCAGCAAGGACAGGATGCAAGGTGAAGGTAAAAAGCTAAAGCCTATCAGGTATGGACCCTTCAAGATACTTGAGAAGATTGGTGAGAATGCTTTTCACCTTGATGTACCAACTTACATGCACATCTACTCAATCATAAATGCAGATTGCTTGAGATTGTTTGAACCTTCACTAATTAAGGATCCCGAAGAGTAGAGTCAGTTGCCTTCTATTGATGACATGTTACCTGAATATCTTAATGAATTACAGGAAGACACGGTTTTGGACAGGAAGGTGAGGAACGCGCAAAGGAGATGTTGAGTACCTCAGAATTGGGCTCAAGGGTTCAAAGCTAGCAGTGCAAAGTGGATAGAGATTGGACAAGTGAGACAATTGTACCCTCGCTTAGTCGATGCTTGAAAACCAACTTTTGGTGGTCCAAAATCTTTTTCAGTGGGAAGGTCGTGATTCGAATTGGATCCATGAAAAAAATATCAAAGTGCCATGACTATATCAAATTAGGACAGACTTCAAAATTCATGAACAAAGAGCGATCACGAAGACCTCTGGACAGTGGTAGTTTGCAGCCAACAAGGAACGACGAGGACCTCGGTCAAAACACGTTGACTGAGGCCCATGAAGATTGCGCAGGAGACAAAACTGGTAGTTAGGAAGCCCATATCGGGAAACGAAGACCATTTTTGATGCGCGATTAGCACACTGGGAAAAGCCCCGAGTGCTCGGTCGCATGGGAAGCCGGGGAACCATAAGGAAAGCGCTAAGGTGAAAGGCGGGTCCCGCGCTCCAAAACCAACAGTATATCGGAGGCACATTGGGACGGTAAGCGGATTTGGCAGAAAATGAGCGATTCCATTCAACGCACGATGCATGTCCGACGAATGAGAGAGAAAACCGCCTCTCATCACGCGCTAACGGTCAAGCAAGTCAACCGCGTGAAATGAGCGAGCACTGTAGGATATGGGGACTCTAGATCTGACGGTGAAGATTGTGCCTGAATCAAAAACCAGATTTGACAGGGGAATTAAGTCGCGACCTGCAAAAGTTTGAAGTCCGATTTGACCACTGAGTTGGAAGATGAATCATTCCACAGTGTAACTGAAATACTGAACCATCGAGGAAGAGCTGGTGCAGTTCGTGAGAGGACAAGTGGCCACCTCCCTCTGAGACATTGGCGATGACGCAAAGGTAGGGAACTCCAAACAAACAGCAGCAGGCGATCCGAAGGGGTGGAAGAGGAAGCAAACGGTTAAGGATAGATTGGCTTTAAACCATGAACAGATAGAGAACAAAACACGAAGACAGAGAGAGCGAGAGCGAAGAAAAGATAGTGAAGCAAGAAGTAGAAAACAGAGAGCCGAGCTTACCTAATGCAGCATTGAGCAGACGGAACTAGGCTTGAGAGGTTCAAGCCATCCCTCTAAGGATATCTGTCGGGAATTGAGCACCATTGGACTCATCCCATTAAAGACCAGAGAGGTCGAGACTTGGTAAGGAAAGAGTCTGTGTACTCTAGTGGCTTGGGGAATACAAGAACCACCCTACTAAGAATCCTCTGTTTCAGGAGACTCAAGTTGAGCTCCTCATTGTAAATCTCTGCTTTAAAGACACAATAAAAGAAGGCCACCACTGAAAGTTGGACCGAAGACGTAGCCCTGGAGAATAGGGTGAACTCCTTATTAAATCTGTTGTTTTCTTGCATTTTCTTACTATATTTCTCTTATTGTTTTCCATTCTTCCAGTGTCTATGTATTTTGCAATCTGATCAATCTGTTGCCTAAAATAACATAGACACACACCAGCACATCAGTTTGTAATACCTTCATTCATTATTTAATTAACTGAGAACATGCATGAGTGATTTTCATATTACCATCAGAAGCTCATACCACTCTGATATGGTCCTTACACCATTACCAAGGTTGTGGGAGACAATGATTTTGAGTTCAACATTCCCCCATTCCTTGGCCTCCACCTAGTGTTTAATGTGGACTGCCTTCGACCATACTTCCCACCATTATTGGACACACCAGACTTTGTAGAATAGCTCACACCAACAGAGTTAAACCCAGACTGCATGGAACATGCCACAACTGATAGGATTATGGACACACAGGTCAAGAACACTCACCAACAGAAGATCCAACTATATCATGTTGTCAAAGCTAGCCAACTCTTGCATGAAGGCAAGTGGCTCACTAGGGACCAAGTTCAGCAGAAGTTTCCCCATCTCATGGAGGTACTCAATGCAATGGGGACCATTTCTTCCAAAGGGGGGCAGAATGATCCAGGTGGATGTTGGTGGCCACCCACTTATTCCATTTGGACCCCCACCACTGTCTCTTTTAGTTTTTCAATTTCCTTAATTGTAGCATTGTTTACTATTTTTGATAGTTTTTTGGGTCCTAAACTGCTAGAGTCGTTTTTTGGGAAAACTGGGGCCAGCATGGGTTTTTTGATTGATGTTGGCCACTCATAAAGTTGTAATCCTTGAATATATATTTCTAACGATGTATTGCGCGTGTCAAACGGAGATCATATGCCAAAGTTACGGCCCTAGGGAGTTAATGTACCAATTTACCCAAACAGGGCCCATAGTTTTGGTGCTTCATCTCCTAGGGTTAGGTTTTTGGATGTTTATGGTTTTCCATTGTTTCTCAATAATAAATAGGCCTTCGAGCCTCATTGTAACACATTTTAGAGGCATGTACCCGCCACATCTCTTCTCAGAGATAATCTACCATCACCTGAGCTAGTCTTATTTCCATTATGTTTGTAAGCATATTTTAGTATTTGATATTAATGAAATGAAGTGTTATTTCTGTGGCATCTCTGTATTTATGGTTATATTTGTAATCTGTTGCATTCCTATTTAAGTTTGGATCAACGAGAGTAATGCCACCAGTTAAATATCAAATTTTCTTGAGCAAGAGATAGGAGATCCTTTACATCCCAATTAAATAGGAATATTTTTTCTTCAAGTTGCTTGTGAGGTATGATCCAAATGTTATGGTGATATTTTCTAGTTTCTCATCGAATATGTTGATTACGCTCTTTCCAGAACACCGACACCAAAATCCCAGGGGCTAATTTCCATAGTTTGTTGAGGAGAGGGATTTGAAAAGGGTGGGCCAAGTTTTGAGGGTAAGAATGGAATATCCATGATCTATAACAGGTATGCTGAAGCCAACTAAGATTTTGATCCAAAAATTGCTAGCCACCTCATAGGTGCCCAATAGATGATCAATGGTTTCTTTATGTTGTTTGCAAATGAGGCACCATGATGGTCCTATGAAGCCCCTTTTGAGGAGGTTCTCCAAAGCGAGGATTCTTCATCTAGCTACCAACCATAAGAAGGTGGTAATATTAGGCCATAGACCTAAAGTCCATAGCTCCTTCCATGCAATATTAGGATCAGTTAAGGGAGTTGGTCTAACAAGAAAGTAAGCTTCCTTGACAATGAAAGATCCTATAGGTATGTATCCCCATATGAGGGTGTCAAATCCCTCTGTTCTTTTTATTTTATATGTACTAAGATCCATCGAGAGAGGGAGGGAGTCTTCTTTTCGGTCTTATTATTTCCATCTATCTGAGTGAATACACTACCTAGTAGAGTTAGTGTCTTCCTCCTTCCAATAATGCCTGACTTAGGTTTTTCCTTCAAGTTGAGTGTTGACTTTAATTGAGGGGATCTAAAAGATAGACACAAGGCTTAGGATTTGTTTCCATATTCCTCCTATAACCTAACAAATTGACCATTGTTTACTTCCAAAAATTGATGCAATTGGATGACTTCTTTGTTGGAGTTGGCCATGTTCCATGTTAGTGAACCCTGCGAGGTGGTTACCATGCAGACCATATTTTTTTTCTTTGTCGCTGGCATATTTCCTATGCCATGGGTGAGCCCATGTCTCCATGCAGTAATTGACCCATCACCACCATATTTTAGCTCCCAAGACTTCGTTGACAACTTCAGGGTCACGTAGGCCTAGACCCCCTTCTCCCTTTATGAGACATAGATTGTCCCATTTAACCAGGGGCCATTTTTTCTTGAGGCTATTACCTCCTCATAGAAAGGTTCTTTGGAGAGCTTTGATGCTTTTTAGCACCCATTTTGGAGAAGCTAGCACATATAATAGGTATAATGGTAGCGATTGAAGCACAAATTTAAGGAGGACCACTTTGCCAACTATGTTTAGGGAGCGAAAGGTACAACTATCTAGGAAACAATTTAGTTTGTCAAGGAGATCACACCATGATGAGTGCTTTATGGAAAATTCAATAAGAGGAGCACCCAGGTGTTTGGAAAAGAGAGTGGAAACCGGGAAGACTAATATTTGGGAGATGTTTCTCTAGGTTATTAGAGGGGTGTTGAAAAACAAGATCGAGGAATTTTCCTGGTTTGTGGTCATGCTTGAAGCATCAGAGAAAATTTCAAGTAGATCTTTGATGTTTTTGACTTCTTTAACTGAAGGTGATTCGTTAAAATAGTGTTGTCTACAAATTCTTGGTGCTTTAGGGGGGAGTCATCATGAATAGTTAGCTCTTCTATAAAACCTTTGTTGCAGACAACTTTCTGACATCTTCCTAGACCTTCCACCATTATGATGAAGAGTAAGGGAGAGAGCAAGTCTCCTTGTTGAATACCATAATAGGGAGAGAATGGGCTTGAAGGAGAGACATTGACAAGGATTTAGAAGAAAGATGAAGATATTAAGGAGATGACCCAAGTAGTGCATTCCTTGCAGAATCTAAAGGAGCAGAGGAGGTTTTCTATGTATGACCAGTTTGATTTGTCAAAGGCTTTGGAGAAGCCATTTTTTACCAACATATTATGCTTCTTGGGAATCTTTAGAGAATATATAGTTTCATCGGCCAAAATTATGCCCTCCAAGATTTGACGCCCTTCAACATATTATGTTTTCTCAGGAGAGATGAGGATGGGGAGAATAGGCTTGACATGATTGGCTATGAACTTGGTGATGTGTTTATGTATAACATTGCATAGGGCTATGGATTGAAATTTACCTAGGGAGGCTACATTATCTTCCTTTGGCACTAACATTATGAACGTAGCATTGAGAGTAGGTAGTATGGTTATGCTAGATCGAGATTCTTCCATGATCTCGAGAACCTCGCTGTGTAATAAGTGTGAATAGTGTGTGACGAAGGTAATAATGAAGTCATCCGTTCTAGGAGAATTTCCATTGGCCATATGGTGAAGGGATTCTTGGACTTATGATTTGGTAATTGGTCTCATTAGAGCTATGTTGTGAGCCTTTGTCACCAACTTAGGGATGTTGGTCATGATCTTGTTGATAGCTTCTTGTGGACAAAGAAGGGGATCTATGAGCATATCTGAGTGGAAGTTCACCATGGTGTACTCTATTTCCTCCTGGGTTTCAATACGATCTCCATTATCCACTCTAAGAGAAGTAATTATATTATTGGATCTATGTTGAATAATCAAGCAATGGAAAAAGGAAGTGTTTCGTTCTCCCTCTTTAAGCCAATTGATTCTGGACTTCTATCTCCAACAAATTTCTTCTTGCTTGTATCACTCCTCTAACTTTGTGATAAGGAAATATTCTATGTCCTCTGAGTCTTGAGTTCTAGCATTAATAATAATGTCTTGTTGGAGAACTTCCATTTATTTTTCTAACCCGAGCTTCTTCTAAAAGATATTGCAAATCCATTTTTTGAGGTGGACCTTGATTTGTTTTAGTTTTTTTTAGAAAACATACATCTTAGACTATAGGTCACACATTTTACCAACAAATTTGAATTTTTTTATAACAGTAACATTGATGAGCCAAATTTTTTCAAACCTAAACGGTCTTTTCAACGGTTTTCCTAGATTGCGCCATGCTAGGTATATGGGCCAATGATCGGAACCTGCAACTGGTAAGATCTTCATTGTGACTTATTTTCCATTTGTGATAAGGAGTTTTGAGGCTAAGAAGTGGTCGATACAAGATGAGATTTGAGCCTTACCCTGTCGTTTGTTTTTCCATGTGAAGAGGTTGTTGGTAATTTTTAGATCTACCAGATCATTCTCCTCACTAAAGCTTTTGAAATCTTTTGACTTTGTTTCCAAGTGCCATCTCCCTCCTTTGTTTACTTTAGGGAGGTTATCATGTTGAACTCTCCTCCTATTCTCAACTCTTTCTATCCATCTTTGATTGAAGAGAGTTCAAGTGCTGGAGCATTGAAAACTTTTTGGCTTGTATATAAGAGTTGTAAACATTGAAAAGAAAATCATTCAAGTTTGTTCCTAGGAAATGAAAAGATACAAAAATCACATACGAGTGTAGATATATCTCACCTAATCTAATTTTAGTGGGTTTCCTTGAAATACCTAGGCCTCTCGAGGTGCGATCAACGTCCACTATGATAGTCTTGGAATTTCGCCAAACATGAGAGATTATTTTGTCAAAACATGACCTAGAGAATTTGGTTTCTTGGATGAGAAATATTGATGAAGTGTCCTATTGGACCCTCCACCAAAGAATACATTGTTTATAGGGGCTATTCATAGCCCTTATATTAGATGATATTATTTTCGTGAGATAAGGGATGGGGGAGAGGCATAGATCTATGAGATCTGCTTGTACTTCCTAGAATCAACTAGTTTCCTCCCTAGCAATTCAATTCTTTGGAGAGTTGATTTTATTCCTCTCTTCTTGGATTCTTTGGTTCCTTTTTTGTTTATTTGGAGATTGAGATTTAAACACTTACCTATTATGCTTCCTTGGATTTATATATTGCAACCAACAAAAGTTTAATTTTCTTCTAGGGGATCATTTCTAGGTCATTCCTTCTGCATGCATCCTCCATGGCCATTAGGTCTAGACCTTCTATTCCCATAAGATCCTTGTGTCCTTTGTCTTCCTATAACTATCTTCCTCTATACTCTTGCCATGTGCTTGGGCCACATTGGAGATATATGGACTTGTTCCTTCTTCCATATGTTGCTTCCTTGATCCTTCTAGGGTGTTTTCCTTTATTGGGGCTTGAGTTGGGGCTTCTTGGCCCTCCAACAGATTTGCTAGAACATCGAAGTTATTTTTGGTTGCTTGCCTTTTGGGGGCACTATGAGTATTGTTTTTCTTGCTATAACATCGCTTTGAAGAGATCTTGGTTAACCCTTCATTGTCCTTAGTTGTCACTTGACTTGAGTCTTTCTTGGGAGCCTTGAGAGGATAGTCACGGAAAATATGGTTATGCTTGTGGAATTTCCTACATTTTTAGGGGACATGGTCATAGTCGATCATTTAGATCTAGTCGATGTCCTATGATTCAATCCCATGGCTTGCAGGAGGGTGTCAAAGATGTTCATATAAATGCAAAACCTTGTGTAGGAGGTGTGCCTTCCTTGCTTAGTTTGCTCTGAGAGATAGAAAAATTTAAGTAGCTTATTGCGAATTTTTACTACGGTTTCAAGATCCCAGTACTCATGGGGAGATAATAGGTGCATACATGCTATTTCCAATGAGAAATCCTCTTTATCGGGGTTGAAGTGCTCAACCCATTGGTGCATGTAAAGCATTTATGAGTTGAAGAAGTAAGGGCCTCCTTCCATTACTGAATAGAGATCTTCTGCCAGTGAGAAGATAATGGTAAAGAAACCTTTGGAGCCTAGTTTCACCTCATAATGGGACTTTAGCTTCCATCTCATTGCAACCCAATAGAGAAGGTTTTTTTTAGTCAGCCAGATGTTGATGAATTTGCAGATGAGGACATATGCCCTCATGTGCTCGATTTTTGCATTGATCCTTGCTAGGGGAATATGTAATGTAGGCATCTCTGTAGATTTGGTTATGCAAGTGTTTGTGGCTTTCATATATTGTACATTAGTCGATTCTGAGAGTGGGATGTCAACCATTTCTAACTCCATGGCATCACTTATTTTGGAATTTATGGGTTTCGATATAGGATGTGGTTGCAAGGTAACAAAGTAGTTGGAGGGGCTGAGGGTCCCTCCACTCGAGGTGGCCATTCACCGAGAGTCAATCAAGGTAGTTATAAGGACAAATAGGAATTAGGGAGGGAAGGGGAAGAGCTACATAATCTACAATCATTAACCCTAATGGTGTGTTGGTGTAGAGCAAGTTGCAAAGCTATAGATTTTCTTAATATATTGACCTTTTGGGAGCGAGTGTTATATAAAGATAAATGAAATCAATTTAGACAAGTTTGATTCTAGAATAGATGAAGGTAGCTTCCTTGGCTATGAATATGGAAGCAAAGCTTACAAACACTACAACAAAATACTATGAAAAGTTGTAGAAAGTGTTTATATAAGAGTGGATGAAGCAATACCTTGAAAAGAAAAGTCACAAACAAATGAAGATCTAGAGAAGACAATTCACAAAGAATGAGAAAAGGAAGAAGAACTAAATAACAAGAATAAATAGAACGCCAATATCCAAAGACACCATCCATATTTTCCAAAATTATTACCTATAAAACCACAATTTTGGTGATATAGATAGAGGAGTTAAAAATAGAAGAGGATTCGTAACTACACTAAATTGTTCTTTGTTATCCAATAGAGCCGAATAACTTTAAACAAGCTAGTGAAGATAAGCATTGGGTTAATGTTATCGAAGAAGAATCAAATCAAATTGAGAAGAATGAGACATGGGAACTTGTGCCCATACCGAAAGACAAGACTATGACTAGCACCAAATGGTTCTTTAGAAACAAGTTGAATGAATATGGATAAGTAGTAAGAAGTAAAGCAAGATTGATCTGTAAAGTGTATGCTCAAGTTGAGGGTATTGAATTTGAAGAAACTTTTCGCTCTAGTTGCAAGATTAGAAGCAACCATAATGTTTTGGGTGTTTGTGTGTTTCAAGAAATTCAAAGTCTATCACATGGATGTTAAATCAACCTTTCTAAATGGAATCTAGAAGAATAAGTATATATTGAACAACCAAGATGATTTAAATTGTCAAAAAAAAGAGGATCATGTATATAAAATGAATAAATCACTTTATCAACTAAATCAAGATCCCAAATCTTGGTATTTAAGACTTGGCAAATACCTCCAAAAACAAGGTTTCAAAAGATGAGTTGTAGACAACAACCTTTATATCACAACAGAAAATGAAAATCTATTAATCATTGTGGTTTATGTGGATGGTATCATTTTTGTA
The DNA here is from genome assembly GCA_000404065.3 of Pinus taeda. NCBI lineage: Eukaryota > Viridiplantae > Streptophyta > Pinopsida > Pinales > Pinaceae > Pinus > Pinus taeda. Next base: position 54,871 of record APFE031691938.1, on the reverse strand, counting down.
AGTAATGTTGACAAAATGAGTCAAAGGTTTGTATAAGAAACATGGAAAGAAATTGAGATGACCATGATTGGAGAATTGTCATTCTTTATAGGTCTACAAATTTCTCAATCCAGTAAAGGCATATTCATTTCTCAAAGCAAGTAAACCAAGGAGATGTTGAAGAAATTCAAAATGAACTATTGTGCACATGTCAATACACCCATGATCATAGGATGTTAATGGAAAAAAGATGATGAATGCCTTTGTCTACAATAATGAAGAATCAATTCTACAATAATATTGATTCATCAGTTGGGCTATTATCCTAGGAGCGGAGCCCAAATAATTTATGAAATTTAATGAAGAGTTATGATTAGGTAGAATATGTTGTGTCATCTATCTTGTGATTGAGATTGATATATTTTGCTTCTGCTAAATTTATTGTGTTAGGAACCTAGCTAAGAAATTAACTATTAGATCAATAATCTACTAGGAATTAAGTATTTGGTGCTAGGTTTGCAATAATTCTAACAATGACAACTATCATAAACTATTATGCAAGAAATCAATTAAAAACAAGTCGCTAAAATTGATCTCGCTACAGAGTTAAAGCATAACACTAGAGAATAAATGTTTGACAATTATTATGAAATAATATAAGCGACGCATATACAATGGTTAATGAAAAGACAAAAATCACTCACAAAGGTAACACAAATTAAAATTAGATACTATTGTGGATATTCCACTAGTGTAGTTTGTCGCAACACATCTCACAAAATTTTGCAATCTATCAGTATGCAATTTTTTACTATATATTCAAAGTAAACATTACTCGCTTAACACATGAACATATTGAAATAACTAAAATTAAAATGAAAATTTTAAGAAAATACCAAACTATCCACATAATGAACACAAGTTGTGCCATGGGATGTAACACCCTTGGGCTAGACCTTGAGTGTTTGTATTGTTGGATGGACTCCTCTATTAGGATGACCCATTGTCGAAACTTAATTATCATAGGACAAACATGTTATCTAATGAATGTGTCCTTGATGGTTGATTATCGACTATGATGGACCTAGCCTCTCATGTGACTATCTAGATAACGATTATTGATATTTCTTAATAATAGAATTAAACATTCTTGATAATGGATATGAAGTAATGAGGACCTTTAATGATGATTTATTGTGACATGTAATTGTGAGGAGATGACTGATAATGTATACATGTTTTGGTGATTTTTCCACTTTGTAAATGTTATGATTTATGATATATCCATGCCTTTTTATGATGTAAACTCGTATCACATACCTTTTCTTTGATGTGGTTCATGATATATGCATGGGTTGGATGCCTTGTCATGATGTATAATGATGTTGGATATATTTCCTTTGATGTGGTTCTTGATATATATATGTGTGTGTGTGCCTGTGATGACGATGATTAACATCCATGAAGACAAAAATGGTCTATTGAACCTTAAGAAGGTAAGAGATTACTTGAAAAAAATATTTCTATACTAAAAAGAATTAAAGGGAGTATTACAAAATCACCATAGTTTTGTTGAGTTAAAGGGCCAAGACGGTTGGTAGTTTAATAAATATTATGGAATTGAGCTCTAATCTGATTATAATCTAAATAGTCCAAGAGAATGATTTTCATATTCAACCCTCTTAGTGTCACAAAGGTGACAAACTCCTTCATCTCATGGTGTCTTGGGAATAAACCAATGCCCAAATTCACTATGGAGATCATGCAAACTTGTTCTTATTTTAGTAATGTTTATTTTTTTCCTAACACTAGTCAAGACAAATATTTCATCTTTTCGAGATTTACATTGATCACCTCATTATAATATCTTTGTTTTATTTTTCCCTTTAACTCCATATCTCCCCACAATTCCTCCCTTAAATTTTGATGTAATAATATTTTTAGTATTATACTTAATCTACAAAATGATCTCATCCTTTATCCCCCAATCGTCTTTCCAAGACTAGGCATCGTTACACCATCCCCGTTTGAGTTGAAGGTGGTGGTTTTAGCAAGAGTTAGAAGATTTTTTAGAAAACCTCTTGTCTTCCATGTTGTTTAACATCTTCTTATACATAATATACCTAGTAATATTCATGCTTTCAATGGGAAAATGTTTGCTTCGATGAGGTTGATAGGATAGGGTGTATTTCCTTTAATCTTGAGATTATAGGTTATAAATTGCTTTTGGATCTTCTTTATCTTCCTCTTTGACTCTCTGAAGACATTACATTCCCAAACCTCACATTCATTTAAAATAGCAAGGATGATTAGAGTCTCAAATAATAGTTCCTTTTATCCTGTATTGATGGATCTATTGACTTCTAGTTGTTTTCAAGTCCATAACAAGATTTCCATCCTCCATTTATCATTTTTATCAATGTTATAATTCCAATTGAGCTTGTGATTGATAGTTATTGCAAGATATTTGTGTGAACAAACTTCCACCAAGTTGTTGTTGTTATATATGAAAGTATCATATGTGATATTTCTGGATTTAATTATCATGACTTTTGTTTTTCTAATATTAACAGACATACCCATCTTGGAATAGAAATATTGGAGGATTCATAGTTTCTTTCCAAGATCGTAAGGACTCCTCACCAAAGGAACAATATCATTAGCATAAGGAAGAAGAGAGGTGACTATAATGGTGAATGTGGGGCCACTGCAATATGCTTCTTCCAAACTCTCTTCTAACTTATCAATGTATGTGCCAAAAAGGGTAAGGTACAAGGGACACCCTTTCTTGACTCAATATTGCATTTAATGTCTTTCGACCAACCTTGAATGGTCCTAAACTTGTCAAAAACGTTCTCATGCAAGCTTGTCACATCAACACTCAAATCAAGAGGAACCATTATCTCTTCCAACCTTTTCCAAATGTTTGTCCTAGCAATGGTGTCAAAATATTTTCTAGAGTCAATAAAACAACAAAAGAGATTAGTTTTATTATTTGTGACACTCTGGTCCCCAATTGAATGATATCTCCTAAACTTGGCTTGGCCTTTAGCTCTTTTATCATGTATTTCTAGCCATAAAATAATCTTCTTTTACAAAATATTTTTTTACAGCTTGGCTAAAATGGGACTAATGGTCATATAATTAGAATGAATTCTTTTATCCCCATTTTTAAAGATACATACAATGAGGCTTTGCGTCTAAGGCTTAGGGAAGCCTTGCTTCACTGCCAAATTAAAAGGCTTACATATGTGATTGATGAGGATAGGCTCCTTTCTCTTAAAATTTTTAGCTTGGTAGCCTTCAATATCCTTAGCTTTCCCATTTGAAAGTTGCTTAACCCCAAACTCTATGTCTTCCAAAAAAATTATTTTATTCTTTATAGGGACATTCAAAATGGTGTACATAATGTTAGGGGATTCATAATGGTTTTTAAAGTATAAATTCTAGTTCTTCACAGAAAGCATATTATTTTCTTAGTTTTACAAATTAGAATTTTCCTCCAAACTTCCTAGGGTCTGATTTAGATGATGAAACAATTGCTCTTGCTTTCTATTTATACAATGCATTTTTTTAATAAGGGATTTGTATATATTTATCTTATCAAGCATTAAAGTAATTTCCTTAGAAGTAACCCTAATTGCTCTTCTAGAAATTTTATATCATTATCATACTAAGGGTTGGTTATTCTATTATTCCTTTTGCAAGACACCTTGATAGAGAACTTGTTAATGGAAGTAGAGAGGGTTGTAATAAAATTATGTTATAGGTCTTCAATGTTGTCCTTATAGGTTAAGAGGTTTAAATACCTATTTAAATCCTTTAAGAATAGATCAACTTTACTTTTGTCAAAAAGTAGGTGCCTTTGATTCCCACAATTCTCTTGCATGAGATGTTTTTGCATAAAAAAGTTTAGACTTAAGGTTAAAGGTCTATGATCAAAATCAAGCCCATGGTTATTTAAGAAGTTCAAATTTACTATTTGGTTAGAAATAGGGATATCAGATATCACATTATCCATGATATTGTTGTCAAGCCCATGACTACGTATCATCTAGTTGGAGTTTAGCCACTTAGTTATGCCATTGAAAAGTATTAGTTCTTGAGAAGTAAAAAGCTTGACTATCTTGGTACCAATTAATTTCTCGATCAGGTCTTCAAGGTTTCTTTTATATATACTAGCTAAAACAAGTGCCCCATCTAGCCATAAAGGACTAGGGTTGGAATCATTTCTTAGAAGCATGGCTTGGTTAGTTGTAGATTTAGCATTAAGTCTCCTAACAAGAGGATAATACTTTCATTCCTCTACTTGTGTATATCTTGTTTTAGGGTATTATAAAGGAAATTTTATCTAGATTGTTTTTATTATAAAAGATATAATTTTTAGGCACGAAATAACAATTTGCAATATAAATCTTTTAGAATTAATTTCAGATATTTATACCCAAATGTATTGATTGATAAGGTCTCTCTTATGAAGTAGAATGTGAAGAGAAACATTGTTTTTCATGTTATTCCTCCAATCCCTCTATTATAGGATTTCTTGTTCCATGCTAACCACAAGATGACTCCATTTATGTGAGGGACTTTACACCCATCATGCTCCCACTTTTCAACTATAAAAATAATATCAATTTCACTCGAGATCCAACTTAATGTAGGACCTTTACCTCATGGAAAGGCATGATAGTTCAATAAAAGGATTTAGAATGTTCCAAATTCCTATTTATTATTATCATTTTGGTCTTTGTCCCTAATAATATTATAATTATTGCCCATTTTCCTTTCTTTCTAGCTTCATTTACCTTTTGAACCTCCTTTGTCTTAATCGTCGGGGCTAGCTAAAATCTCAAAGATAATATTTGAGGGAAAAACTCCCCCCCCCCCCCCCCTGTTTTTATAGAGGTGGCACTGCTCTTTAATAAAGCATGTAAAATCAAAAAAATGAAAAGGAAAGGTCAGAGAGAGGACTAGGCTTGAATATTCACAATGATATGATACAACATCATATAATAATGAATAAAGTTAAATATCATCAAATTTTCAGTACAGTGTCTTGATGGGGAAAAAGGTAGTGACGACGATAAGGGGATCCCAGTGTGAAGTCCAAATTAGACCTCACATTGTTTTGGATAGGATTCTCATCAGGTATGTGGGTCCAATTGCCATCATGTTTGTTTCTTTCTCTTGGGTTTCAAGTGAAGAGATGTTAACATGAGGGAAAGTGTGAAATACCCAAAGAATGACGACAAAATCAACCCAAAAATGATAAACATGTAATACACAACATAAGATCAAAATAGAACATCAATAAGAAGAAGTATGCCTCAAAAGGTACCAGTTAGCTAACACCATCTAAGACATACAAGAATTAGAAGCATTAGAAGTTAATTGCAAATTAGTTCACAACTAGTTACTAGTGTTAGTGTGGAATGAAAGAGCAGAGATTCTAGAAAACATATGAGCAATAAGCCATGAATTAGTTCATCAACATATATCTCGTATAAAATCAAACATACACACATAATAGGAGTAATAGATAGCCATTACAACCATTAGCAGAGTTGACGAGAATCTATTCTAAGAGTGAAGAGAATCTTATTGATAATGATGCCATCTCAAGTACATGTGCTACAGACCCATCAAAATGCAATAGTTGAAGGTGGACTGCTAATATGATCTCCAACATAATCCCCTAGCCTCAACAAAACTCAGCCTTAAATTACTAAGAGCAAGAATGCTCAGAGCTCACTAAGTTCCAAAAGGCTCAATTACTAAAAGCCCCTTTTCTTAGAGGCACGAGGGCATCTTTATACAAATGGGTGTGTGACTCTTCGCATTCTTATGACTCTTCAATCACCCCATCCTATTTGACTCCTAATAATTTTTCATACTCCTAATAACTCTGGCATGGCTTTTGCATTTTCTTTTTCATGACAAAGTAATATTTACAACATATTTTTGATGTCACATCATGGCATGCCATGTGTTGTATCTTGGAATATATTCTCTAGTATCTTAGCCAAACTTATTATAGATGATTTGATTCAGTATTTGGTTTCAAAGTTGTTATTTGGTTTGAGCTTAATGTTGGAAGTGGGTCCAGAATGAAAATATGATGAAAGGTGGACTACAAGTTTCGATGTTTTGAGTAAGGTGGATCCAATATGAAATATTATGAAGCATGGTCCATAAGAGGTGCTTAGGGTTAGAGCCTTGAGTGAGGGAGTCAAAGCTTCCTTCCAATGGTAACTAGTAAATTTGGGCATAGGGTAGGTGCTCCCTTCTAGTAGGAGTCGACAAATGAGATCAGGGGGTTCGAGCTCCCTTCCAGTAGGTGTTGGAGAACGAGTGGAGGTTGTAGCTCCCTGTAGGTGGGTGCCTGCATCCTGGTAAGAGTTTGTGCCAGTACAAGATTGTAAGAAATTTTATTTATATAATAAGAAATAAGACAGAGACGACGACAACGATGCTTTTCTCCCACAGTTGATTTCACCTAAAATCTCGGTGTTCATGTGTGTTGATATGTTTCTTGTGTGTTAATAATATATCCACTCTTTACTGCTCATGGTTTCTTCTTAATGAATGAATAATGAAGTAATGATGCATTGGTTAAAGATAAAAATATGATGGAATTTATGAAGAATTAGTTAACTATATATACATTGTCTGCTTTCACTGAAGTTGCATACATATGTGGGTTTCATGAATAACAATAATGTATAGAAATCAGAGGAAAAGTTAAAGTGATTTTAAAAATATTGATTCACCCCTCCACACCACCCGCCAACCCCCCCCCCCCCCCCTGCACAAAAGTAATTTTCCCAACAATTGGTATCAGAGCAGGTCACTTCAGTTGAAGCTTAACCACTTGAAGTGGATAATGGACAATGGGAAAGTAGAAAAAGAAGAAGGAAACTCAAAGGAGGAAGTCAATTTAGGAAAGCAGTGACAGTGATGCATTTGATGATGTAGCAATATCTGCGTTTATGGGTCAAGGGAAATCTACAGCAAAAGAACAAGGCAAATAAGAAACAATGGACAATAAAGGTGAAGAAGTACAAAAGAATAATAAGGCATTAAGTGACACCATCAATAACATACCTGATTCAACATTAAAAAGGGTTATGCATTATGCAACTGCAAAGGAAGTATGGGATAATCTACAGGCAATCCATGAAGGAAAAACAAAGGAAGATTGTTCATCAGGAGAACCAACAAGTAATCTTGTTTCTAAAGAAAATAATGATGAATCAAAAGATGAGTATGTTATGTCATATGAAGCTACTGATTCAGAAAAAGACGGGTTAGAGGAAGCTCTTAATCTTAGAATAAAACTTGCTTTTGTATTAAGGATAAGTTGCAGGCATTTGATAGCATGGATCATGTTCAATCGATAAATGCTACAGTAGAATATAAACAATATTGTGAAGGACTTGAAGCTGAGATCGTCTCTCTGAGAGAAGATTTTGAAAATTCAAACAAGCTAAATGAAGAGCTACTTAAATTATTTGAAGAACAAGAGAAGGGGTTGAAGGAAGAGAGTATCAAATTAAGGCAGCAAGTGGAAGAAGGAAGAAAGTTTTAAGAAGGAATGAGGAAGCAACATGTGGAAAAGGAAGAAAAATACTAAAGATTGGAGGTTGAGCTAAACATTCTAAAAGGTAAATTAGAAGAAAAGGATAAACATTTGAGATTTCAAGATAGTAGTAAGATTTTGGATAACATTCTTAGCAGTCAAAGATATCCTTCCATTAAATCTCGTCTTGGTTTTTATGAAACTGTAAAAGGAGAATCTAGTTCATAGGCTCATGCAAGGAACTTGAAGGATAAAGCAATAACAAGTCAACCAAATCAACATCCAAAGAAAATGATTTTTCAAAGGAAATCATTTGCCCCTATATTAGAAATATCAATCAATTCTCTCCTCTCATCAATGATGTTGAATGTTTTACATGTCATAACTATGGACACATTGCAGGAAATTGCAGAAGCAAATTTCGATCTCAAGCAAATAACCACTTCACAAGAAGATCATCAACTCCCAAATACTCAAGTTTCTTTAAACAATATTGCTTTGCTTGCAACATATTTGGTCACAAAGTTATTGATTGCAATAGGAGGAATATAAAACAAAAATATTATAATTCCTCTGCTCCCTTTTTTGGTCATATAAGATGTTATACTTGTAACAAGTTTGGGCATGTAGCAAAATTATGTATGAATAAGCCAATGGATCACCAAAGACAACATGACAAGCAGCCAGATGAGAATATTGTTACCAAAAGACCTCAGAAAGACTGATCCACCAACACTTCTCATAATAAGCAGAAAGAAGATAAACAGATAAGGTGTGGCTTTGTTCTTTGCACATTTGAGGATGAAGATGAATGGTACATAGACAACAGATGCTCTCATTACATGACTAGAGATAAGGACAATTTTGAGCCTGTCAAGAAAAACAAATATGGTAAGGATATTCCTGGAAATAGTTCTCCAGAAAAAATACTCGAAAAAGGCAGAATCAATCTTGATAAGTACGCAAAAGCAGTTAATGCATTATTAGTTCAAGGGCTAAAGAAGAATATTCTAAGTGTAGGTCAAATGGCTGACGAAGGACATATAATTATATTTACATCAACTAAATGCAAAGTTATAGATGAAGAAACTAGAAAGGTTATAGCAAAAGGATATAGAAACCCAATCAAATCATATGTGCTAGCAAAGAAGAATTCAGGCATAAATAAGAGGCATAGTTCCTCTTCTTCATATTCATAGTAAAAGAAGACAACTTGTACTGCAGACTATTGTAGTCAATGCATAAATCTAACAACTGCAGAAGTGAATGTGAGGTACATAACCTCATGGAGAACAAGTGATGATTATCAGGTCCATAAGATCACTGATGCATGATCTCAGGGGGAGTTATCCATGTGTATCTAAATTATGATTCCATATGATGTTTTGACAGTTTGATGATGTTTATATTACTAACAATGTGTATGATGAAGTAGCAGTGAACAAGAACATATATGATATATTCAGGGGGAGTTATTTTTATGAAAAGTTTAACATTCTACTTTATGTACGTGGATCTTATGAAGGACAATTGCGTGTATATGTTGTTTTTGGTCTAGACAGTTGCATATGCCTCTCAGTGATGAAAAAGGAGTAGCACATATTCAGGGGGAGCCTCTCATATGCTTTTATCAGTTGGTTATTGGCATTCTGACACTAACATTGGTTTACTGCAGACTGTTAATAATATGATGCTTAGGAATGATGTTGGTTCATGATGGTTCATGAGTTGTTGCAAAATATTATAGCTGCTATGGTTCTTTGATGCATTTTTTATTAATGAGATGGATATGATCAGATTTGATGATGAACAATTGGCATAAGTTCAGGGGTAGCATCTGCTAAGCTTCTAATAGTGCATTTTTGGTATGGTTTCTTGGGCATTTCTTGTTGGTTTATGATAAGTACATATCATTGCTAATGTATAGTTGTTGTTGTTGTTATTACTGAAGATACATATATGTTGTTGTCATTATGTCATGAGTTATCAATAAGGCATAGATTGCATATGGTTAAGAGATAGATGTTATCTATATGTTGCTTGAGTTGCATTTGGAGAAGTTGTTGTTGTCAAACATTAATATTATGTTCATTGAAGATGTTGGTTGAGGATGTTGCTGATCATTTGTATGCTTTGTGATGTTGGAGGTACTCTTGGTTCTCACCTATGTCATTGATTCATGGAAAGAATATGTGGATGCTGCCTATGGTGTTGTGATATAGGATATTGATATGTCCTTGGTAATTGAGGGTTGTGACTCTTCCTACAAATGGAGAGAGCATATTTGTAATAGCCCTGGTGAAAATTCCATGTAATAAAAGTGAATAAAGGCAAAAATAAGACCACGGTTAAGGGACACTTATTCCAAGTTGAATGTTGAGCAAAGATATCCTAGTGGGCATCACTAGATGTGTTTATGGCTAAAGGAAATTGGCAAAGGCAAAGGCATTAAAATGGAAAAAAGGCATTTTTGGCACACTTATTTATAAAAATAAAGGAAAATAAGAGAAAAAGGAGGTGAAAGGTCACAGGTTGCATGTGAGGAGGAAAATGAAGGAAAATAATGGAAAATGAAGAAAATAAAGGCCTCATTGATAAAAAGGCTTCCGAGGATCAGTGGGAAGGATTTGGTCAGTGTAAGCTTGGCCAGTTCATTTTTGGAGTTCTCTAGCTTTGGAGCAAGGAAGGAAAAGCAAGCAAAGGAAAGGAAGGAAAGCAAGGAAGAGCAGGATCAAGTAGCTTCAACAGGAATACTTGTAGGTAACATATTGCATGTGTGATTTCCTAGCTCATTTTGAGGCATGGCTTTGCATGTTGGTGTATGGTTCTCTTGTTGTTGGTGGCATGGTTTTGTCGAGTTATGATAGTGGTTTTCAGCCTAGCCTTCCCTTTTTCTAAATGTCATGATGTGTTGGGATGTTGATATTGGTTTTGAACTTTGGAATTGCTGGATCGATTTTAGAATCCGGGGTGGAGGTGGTCTCAAGGTTCATTACTAAAGGCCTATGAATCCCTTGACCGATTTTGGTGGGATACATGGTAAAGCCTAAGGGAGGAGTCTCAGTTTATGGCTTACTGATTCGATGTGGATTGCGGTAAAGCCTGAGAGACTGGTGTCTCAGTTTAGAGCCTAGTGATTTGGGATTGGATTGCGGTAAAGCCTAAGAGACAAGGAGATAGAAAATTCCTCAAGGATAGTGATGGATTTTGGATGGCTTTCCAAGTTCGGTTCTGTTTTGTGATTAGAACATCGATTTTGGTGTGATCGTAGATTAGTGAGGGTGGAGGTGGTTTAACCTATGGATTCCCTTGGTTGTTTTTGGATTGGTGTTTCCATGAGATCCCGCATTCATGCTTGGAATATGGCACAAGGGTGATTGACTGAAAGAAAGATTTGGTTCAGCGATGTCTACGGTTGGGTGGTACGTGGAAGCCTCGAACCTGGTCGGATTTGCCTATGTTTAATAAAATCTAAGTTCTCTTGCTTTTATACTCATTTATATGTGGATTTAATGGTTGTTATATCACTGTTATTTTCATGGTTTTATGCTAATTATAAGCATGGTTAAGTGGCTAGGTCATGTCATGGTTATTTCATGTATTTACCAGTAACTGTTAAATGATGGATGCAAGACCTAATTGATGTCATAACAATTCAAGGGAGAAGGTGGTAATCCTTCTTGTCATGTCTTGTAAGAGTTTTCAGCCACTCATGCCCTGTCTTGTATCTAAGATCGGTAGATTATATTGATTCCAAGTGTTTGACAAAATGTCAGTCCCGGTTGAGGATGGTTAGGCCTAGTCCTAGAGTTAGCTATTGGTTTATTAGTCTTTTCATCATGTGTTTAATGGATTTCGGAAGTTACAGCAAGTTTTGGACAGTGGACAAAATTCTGGGCTTGAAAAGTGCCTTAAATCCCATGGACTCTAGCACAAGTTTGCTAGAAATAGTCCCTTGATGCAAGCATGCAAACTTGTGGGAGCGTCCAAAGCTCTTTGGACGCTAACATGCCCATAGCATGGGAGCATATAGAGGTTTAATAACTTAAAAACTCAGTGGGACCCAAGGGCATGATACCTGTCTTGTTGGGATGGCTCCTGGGAGTGCTGTAGATGATGTGGAAGGTATGTTTGATGGGTTTCCATTGATTCCACTTCCTTAAGGATACATAGGAGGTTGAATCATATCATAGTAGACTCTCGTCTCATGTTTACCCCGATTTGACGATTACTTAGGTAGATATGGGAGGAGGGAATTATAGAGTGGTATCAAAGTGGGCTGCACTCTCTTTGGGCCATATCTAATACCACAGAGTGGCATCAGAGAATGGTTCACCCCTAGGACTGGATCGGTTGTGTGTTGGTCATGCATTCATGTCGATTGCATGTGTGTTGCTTATATTGGTAGTCCATGTGCGCGTTGCATTTACATGGTGTTGATCATGGTTGTAGTGATGTCGCCATGTGAAGGTTGAGGGCGTTGTTGTGGGATGTGTCGGCATTAGTGTATGGTTGTATATGCACTTGTTATGCATGTATGGTAGGTCGGACATGCATTGTGAGGTCATTATAAGCAATTAGGTCATCGTGATGTTGTTGGTTGTTATGATGTTGATCTGTTGGCTAAGATAGAGCAGGAGATGTAGATCATTAAAGTGAAGTTGCAACATTGGACCTTAAGGCAAGAGCATGTCGTTATACAAATTTGGATGTTGGACATGCAGGTATGTTAGTTAATGGATTGTTATATGCATTAGGGTTAAATGCATTAGGTTTATGTAGATGTCTATTGATGTTATGGTTACATACATGATAGATGCTAGTTGATTAGTGTAGTCATATGCACATGTGTCAGATAGTCATGAATGGTAGTAACCTGTGGTTGTATGCATTGCTCTTGTTGTTTTATGTTAAATAACTTGATGATTATGTTATAGGTTAACTTATTGTTGTTATATGATAGTTAGCGTGATGATTAGGTTATATGTTGTTGATGAGCATGATATATAACTTGTTGTTGTTATATGCTAGTAACTTGATGATTAGGGTTATTACATTAAGATCTTGTTGTTATATGTATCATGCTAAATTGGATTGGCTTATGCAGATGGTTAGGGTTATGACATTCAGGTATGAGTTGACTTATTTGTGACATTGTGGTGTACTAATCTAGATTGATTGTACATATGCGATTGCTATGCATAAATGACAAATGTTGATGAGTTTATGATGTAAACATGTTAGCTATGACTATTATGGATATCATGACCTTATTTATTTTTGAGCTGATATGTTGTGACGTTATATCATGCTAATCTGGATCGTGTAGACAAGATAGCCTCCCTTGAGATACATTAAAGTATGAGCTTGCTTATGCCATCTACTTTGTGCTTGAATGTTTGATTATGTTGTTTAATTCGTGTTTGAGTGTTGGTGTCTATTATGTCGCCTATCTGTTGTTTGAATGTTTGATTACTTGCATGATATGAGTATGTGTCTGTAAGATTGCTTGAATGAACGATATTGTTTTAAGATGATTATACTAACACATATGTGTTGAGATAACTGACATGTACTTGAGTGTAATAGGTGATAATTGTAGTATTATGTCTAATGACTATGAGTTGACTAATTCAGAAGCAAGAAAGATAAATCTGAAAACCCCCCAACTGTTAATGCCTACCTTCCATATATTCGTGGAGTCACTGACAAGATGGCTAAAGTCCTCATGAAGAAGGATATCAAAACTTCATTCAGGCCCATGACAACCATCAAACAAAGAATGCAATATGTCAAGGACAACTCAAAACACCTCTGTTGGGTCCCTATAATACTAGTGATTACCTTATTACTATTGTAGTTATACCCCTTATTAATATTGTTGTGCCCCTATTGCCCCCATATTGTTATTACTGAGCCCCATAGAATCCCTCTATTGTTATTTTTGTGGCTTTATATTATTATTGTTAGGTCAACTAGATTATATTGTGACTCCTTAGACTCCTATATATAGAAAGGAGGTTTTGTCATTTGAATCATCCAAGAATTGTTCATTTATGTAATGTAAAGGAGTTTGCCCCCTCGAAGAGGCTGAATTATAAGGCATTGATCTATCTTTTCTTGAGCTGGTTTCATAACAAGCACATGGAGCAACTTTAAGTTTCCAGAGTGCTTTCTATGTAGGGTTGATACGTTGAGGTCTATAAGGCTCCATCAGCTTGATATATCCATCCTTTGGAGTGTAAGTGTCATGCTTAGAAAATGCCCAAACAATTTCATCTGAACCTTCTGTAATGCGAGTATGTGCCTAAGTAAGGGCCTCTATGTATTTATTCCAATCCTGCTACCATCGGTCAGGTAGATCCAAATCTTGGGTTGATTTCCATGCCTGTTGTAAAATAGATGAGTTGTCTTTGTCCGTGATATGTCTGATGTGAGTGATATCCCTATTGTGAAGGTGTTGTATCAACGTCGCAGACAGTATATGCACATTGCCACAGCTAATCTATGGATCTGTACCTATGCGGACTGCATTACCTTTCTTGATTCTCCATGTTAAACCATCTCGGATTAGAGGAATAGTGTTTATTACCACCTTCCAAATATTTGGTGTGTTGTTGTTGACCCTGTGTTGTTGTCTAATCCAGTCCATAATTTCCATAGGGAAAAGTATTTGGCATATGCTACCTGAGTCCAGAGACTATTTGTAGAGATAAGTTGCCAGCAAACCTTTGCAGCTAGTGCTTTGGAGAATAAGTCCAGTCGTTTTATTCCCCAACCACCCCATTTCTTGGGCTTGGCGATCGAATCCCATTTAACCCATGCAAATAATCTACTAGGTTGGTTACCCTTCCAAAGAAACCTACAACATATGTTTTATAGTCTATTAAAGATACCTCTCGGGATCTAAGCAAGAGTCATCCAATACAGTAGAGTTGCTTCCAACACAGCCTTAATAAGAACTAGTCTTCCAGCATGAGAGAGATTTCTATGATACCAGACATTTAAGCGTTTATCCACCTTAGCTATAAGCCAGGTCCAGTCTGTGATCTTGTATCCATGAGGTTTAAGCCTGTATCCAAGATATTTCAATCCATCCTCTATCTTTTAGATGGTGAAGGGAAAACGCTATGTTGCAAACATGATCTCATGTTGGGAGCAGCCAAAGGCCGATAATGTAGACTTGCTGACATTAATAATCATCCTAGTTGCCTGATGAAAGAGATTAAAAACATTCTGTAGGGCTGTAATATCCCCAATACTACCATTTAAAAAATGAGAATGTCATCAACGGATAAAAGATGTGTAAGAATGTAGTTCTCCGTGATCTTAATACCAGCAATGTGACCCCTACTCCATGCCGCATTAATAGATCCACTTAAACCCTCCATGATGAGCAGGAAAAGAAGAGGGGAGAGTCAGCATCCCTATTGGAGTTCTCTCTCCGATATGAAAAACGGGGTAGCCGCCCCATTTAAAAGGACACTGTAAGTAACATCCGTTATGCAGCACATTATCCATTTAATAAATGAATAAGGAAAAGAAAAATGAGTTAGGAGCAATTTGATGTAGAGCCAATTTGTTCTATCAAAAGTCTTGGATAAGTCCACTTTCAATATCATGCCTTTCAATTTCCTCACCTGTATTGAGTGGAGAAGTTCTTGAGCCGTGGCAATGGTCTCATGTATCTGACGGTGTTGTAGGAAAGCAAATTGTTCTGAGGAAATATGGTTAGATAGAATAGGTTTCAAGCGATTTGCAATGATCTTGGCAGTGATCTTGTAAAGGTAGTTGCATAGGGATATTGGCCTGAAGTCATTGAAAGAGGATGGATGATCAGATTTCGGGATGAGGGCTATAAAGGTGTATTTGATGGCCGAAGATAATCTACCTCTCCTTCTACATTCCTCCACGACTTTAAGCAAATCATCCCCTAGGATTTCTAAGAAGCGTGCTCTTGTCTTTCTTGAACCATTTGATAGTGGCCTCTAATTCTTCCTTCGACTCTTCCTTCATAAGGCCCTCAACATCCTCTTGATCCACGAATCTTGGAAATTGTTCGGATATTTGCATGACTTCCATTATATTTACTACCCCTGGAGACTTGTAAATATTTTTAAAGTGGGAGGTGGTAAGACAAGCCAGATCCCAGTAAGATGTGATAGTTTGTCCCTATTCATTTTGAAGCTCCCATATGGTGTTGATTGCTCTCCTTCCATTGGCAAATTTTTGGTAGAACTTGGTGTTATCATCTCCTTCTGTGAGCCAGATTGCCCTACTTCTTAGCCTCCAACTCTCTTCTCTGTCCTTTAATATTTGAGTCCACTTCTTGATAAGGGAAGAGTAGTGTTCTTTTTGTTCTTGTGATATGAATGTGCCATGCGAGGAGTCTTCATGTGTGGCAATGGCTAGCTTCGCTTCATGCAGTGTGTTGCCATCATTCTTCTGTTTTTGATGTGCCCAAGTTCTTGAGATCCCTTTCAGTGCCTTCAGTTTACAGACAAAACCATCAGTGTAGTCCTCCTCTTCCCTGATAGGATGAGACTGCCAAAAATCAGTTACCAGCTGAATGTATGTTGGGTCCTGGAGCCAAGAAGAATTGAATTTTAATGGGGCTTTCATCCTTTGATTGATGTCTTCCAGCTCCATATAAATAGGGTGGTGGTTAGATATACCCCCTGTTCCCACCCATTGCCTAATGCCAGGATGGGTCTTTAACAAAGCTTCCTTAATGAGATAACAATCCAGTCTTCTTACCAAACTTTATTCTCCATTTCGATTATTTGTCCATGTGTGTTGAATCTTGGCAGATGGGATGTCTAACTAGTGGTGATCCTCCAATAAATTGGGGATTGTATCAGTTAATCTATCAACGTGAGCGAGGTGTCCCCAAGATTCTCTAAATCCTAAGTAGAAATTTAAGTTACCACTAAGGATGATGTTATTAGCCTGAAGATTATATGAGCCTAAAAAACTTCTCCAGAAATTAGCCCTATCCATACAAGGGCCATACACATTCATAATTCTTAAATAAGTCTCCAATGAGAAGGAATATATATCCACACCGATATATCCCCTGCTTCCCCATATATTTATGAGATCAATAGTCTTATTACTGAAACCAATAGCAATGCCCCCGGATCTCCCAGTTGCATATAGTGCATGAAAAGTCCAATTTGGCATCCACGAATTCAGGAGGGTAATAAGGACCTTGGCCGAACATAGGGTTTCTTGTAGAAAAGTGATATCAACTAGTACCGATGATAGAAGTCTCTTGAGAGCTAGTTTTTTATGAGGGCTAGCTATCCCTTGACAATTAAATGAAATGATCTTCATGGAGGGGGTGGGAGAGGGCCATTCCTTGCTCTAAGGACCTGATCAATAGTTTACTATCACCCAAGGGCAACTTCTTCTCCTACCGTATGCCTGGCTCTAGAGAGGTGAGATGGGCGCCCCCTGGTAGGCTTATGTGAGGTAGGGGTAGCATCCAAATCCAATCCAATCGCATCACAGCCTCTGTCCCTAGATCTGCCCCGCAGGGAATATCTAGGAGATACAGATGGAGATGGGAGAGGCAGAGGGAGAAGGGAGGATGATGAAATAGATGGATGATAGGGAGCGATAATAGGAGGCGGTAGGGGGAGGGAGCAATGAAGGGAGGAGGAAAGAGCCCATCTAGGAGGACTCAGAGATAGGTGCTCTAAGGAGGAAGTGCAAGTGGAGTATGTCGGAAGTACGATGGGAATGGATGCATTATATCTAATATGGGATGCATATGAAACTGAAATAACAGATGAAGGAGTAAAGAGTGAGGAAGATGATGATGACATACCCAGTGGAGTGTTGTCCCCCTTAGTCAGACTCGATCTCATTGGTGGATGTGCGTGAGATTTTAATTGTAAATATTTTAAATTATGAGAGAATATGAGTGATGATAGACTTGTAAAGATCTCATAGAGATCTTAGGGATTAGGGGATCCTAGAATAGAGTATTAGTTGAGTTAAAAGTGGAATTAGAGGATTTTTAGGACATGGTTGAGTAGATTGTGGGATTTGAACTAGAAATGGTTGCATAATCATTTTGTATATATTGGTAAGCCTTAAAGGTAGTAGAAGCCATGTGAGAGTGAAGAATGAGAATAATTCTCATGTAAATATTTTATTAATGAATTATTTTCTGAGTTTTAATGTAGATACGTATTGTGTAGACTTCAAGGTTATGTGTTGATTTTTAATTTTGAGACCCCATATATTTGCTGCGTAATGGATGATTCCATCCATACGTTGAATCAATAAACCATAGGTCCGAGGGTCGTGAAAAGTTGCAACTTTGCTACATCAAAGTGGTATCATAGCCCGACACCCAAAAAGTATGGTCATTGTGGTACAATTTGAAGAGATACTGCAATTGTTGCTTGCAGCAAAGAGGAGAAAGGATTGCTTAGGAGTAGGTTCAAGTGAGGTGAACCATTGGCCAAGTTCAAATAAAACAACTTGGTAAAGTGTTAGTTGTTGCAGGTGACAGTGAACATGGTAAAGTTCATCACAGAAGATGAAGAAAGAGATCGAGGAATTGAAAGTGCGACTTGACATACTAATGAAATGGCTACAAGGAAAAGAGAATGAAGACCGAAGACATGTATGGAGAATGTGGAAATGGGTTAGATGGAACCTATTGCAAAAGAAATGGAATGCCAAGCTAATAAAAAAGTTCATAGAACTTCAACAAATACATATTTATTTGTTGGAAAATGAGAGACTCAAAGGAATTGAGTCACAATAAAGAGGATTTGATGAAACCCAGAAATTCCATTGTGAAAGATTAGTGCTTGAAGCATCAAATGAGGCCAAAAGGTCTTGTATCTTAAAAACTCATAGCTTGTTTGTGGATGCAGGACCTGTTAAAGATGCTCAAGGTGAACAAATAATTGAAGTTGTTGATAATCATCAAATAATTTTAAATGTCAACATGAGTAATTTTGAAGCATAGAGTATGGTTAGAAAGTTGAAATTGAAAAAATGAAAAATGTTCAACCTAAATGTACTGAATTGTTATTCCAATCTTGTAACAATAAACTTCAATTAGAAACTAGAACCCAATCCATAGCTTTACGACATCCTACGGCACCCTGCCCGAAGAGAAAATGGATGCACCTTACAATGTACTCCATGACAGATCTTCTTTTGTATTTCGTGCACACAGGCATCCAAAGATTAGGTAATTTGGGACTTGAATCGAGATTGATGGTCAGAATTTTCTCAAGGCGATTTCGGGTAACTGACTTGGTGCTCCCATTGTCAGAGGGTCTCATTTGTCTCTTCGTAGTTTGATTTGAAGAACTTGGTCACCTTAGGGTTTCAATGTAGAACCAGGGTTCTTTCCAAACCCGACCTAGCTGTAGACAAAAATTTTCACATTAGAAAACTCGGCCATAAGGGAATCCAATTCATAGGTATTTATTCTTGCTCGATACTTATACCCTTTGAATGGTAAGGAGGGTTTTCTTCGCTCGTTTTGTCTGTTCACAGTGCTATGTGGATGTAGTTATTCAACATGAAGTGTAGGGTAAAACCATTCCCTTACTCACAGGAGAGGGTATGAAAGGATCAGGCTTCTCAGTGGGTGTGCTTTGTTTATTTTGTTTCTTTCTCTTCCTATAACTTTCTGATGAATCGGATCTCATTTTTCCTTTTATTTCCTTCCAGGGTTCCGATGGCATCTGGTCATTCTGTGGTCATGATTCTAGGTAGGGGTAATTAAATACCCCCAATGCTTCAATTTGTTTTTATTTTCTAAGTATGTCGTGATTTTTCACTAACTTATTGTTCTTTCGTGTCAGGTTTGTTGTTGGTTTCGAACTAGGGTTTCAAAATTGATAAGAAAATGCTCACATTTTTATGGTATTTCTAATTTCCTTTTCCCCGACCAGTGCCTTACTTCATTGTTTAATGACTTCATGTTGGTTTCGCCTCCTCCTACCTTTCGAAGAAATCTGGTTTTCGGAGAAATGTGGTATGAGTCTTGACTGGATGTTATAGTTTTTGTTTTTCTCTAAAAGGGATTAAGACCTACGCAGTTACCAGTCTACTTGTGGTTCACTACCCCACTGCATACTTTCCCTATCCCGTCACATTTCTGAGTCACAGAGACCCTGAGACACAGAAAGACAAAATTTCATGCCTATTGGGTTGAAGATTTGAAGTGTCCCTATTTTTATTTTTATATGGATGTATTGAACATTTCTTCTTTAGGAATTAAATGACAAATATTGTCAAAAACAATTCGTATTATTATTATGCCATAGGCGGCCCCCTATTAAAATTGGGCACTTTAATCATTTTACTAACTAAAAAAATTGATTGGAGGGCTTAAATTTAAAGATACTAGTATATTCTTGTGGTCGCCACAATACCAATTGATGTAATTCACACCACTAACTTCCCTACATATCTAAATCACATGATTAAACCTTGTTTAAATTAAATTTTTACAAATCTTGATTAAAAATTTACCACGCCATTTGTTAATTGACACCTATGAGGATTAACGAGAATGGGAAGACTACAAAACTTTACACATGCACTTGTCATGTTAGTGGAAAGGTGTATTTCATAATAAGATGATTATCCATTTCAAAACATTGATAACATGTGTCCAATTCCAAATAACATGTCTCAGTGAGTTCAATTAAGGTGTCCATCAATTTCATCCATTCATTACATTTTATCAATCAAAATCCAAATTCTCTTTGATATTAAACATCGAGATATATTTTCCATGTGCGAAATTTGAAAATATGCCCACTTAGGTTTGTAGAATAAAAAACTGAACTAAAATATCATCAACCTATGAGGATGAATACCTTTAATTTTTCCCTTGATGTTGAAAATGTCAATTTCTATGAAGTAAAGTTGCATATAAAATGCAATGTAAAATGTTCGAATAAGAATAAAATAACTTAATAATTTTTTTGCAATAAAGATGTACATATTGTGAAAAGTAATTTGAATCAATGAACAATATAAAAACATGAATATAATCATTGAATATGAATATAAACAATTAACATGAATATAATCAATAAATAGATATTCTAATCAAAGACGAATATAAAAAAAATGTATCATTAATAAAATTTATTTTGTTCATGAGCTTTTACCATTCAAAGTTATTAAATTAAAAAAAAATATATCTAATGAAAAAATGGCATTAGCTTTTACAATTCTATATTATTAAATATTAAAACAAAAATATAAAATAACAAGTTCATTATCTAAATAGTTTTGAGCTTTACTAGTCTTTTTACAACTAAAATGTCCCTTTCTTTCACTATTGTTAGTTTTTAAAGCATTTGGACTCGTCTAAAGAAATTGTGCAAGTTAATAAGTAGAAATGAATTTGAGTGAGATAACATGCATGGTGCTCA